>OX439133.1:12068421-12093421 GCA_949318235.1 Ecdyonurus torrentis | reverse complement strand
TGATTTTACAATCGTAACGCAATAGTTATAGGGTGGTTGCATTCGTATAAAAGTTGAAGCCATATGTAAGCACGAAATAACATGGGTTAGATTAGACGAATATTTTTTTATAAAATAAATATAAGAATATTTTTTAGATAATAAAAATAATAAAAATAAACTTTTGTGCCGAGGCTGGAGAAATATTTAAATAAGGAATACTTGAACATGTCAATAGCAATTTAGTTTGATTTTTAAGCATTTTTATTAACGATAACTTTCAATTTACTATTCCGGCTTTTAGTTTCTATATTTAATATAATCTAATCTGTTGAACATAAGAAGAATTCCCTAGTCATTTAGTTTCAATGTATCAATGTCAGAGTTATTGAAAAGAAGAACTAAGAACTTGATATTTAATGTTAAGTTACGATTTAAATGTGTACAAATAAATAAAATATATAAAATTAAATTATTAATAAAGTAAAAGAAAAATTAAATAAATTTAAATAAATAAAATATAATAGAAATGTTATTTAATAATATTTATTAAACGTTATATGTATAATAATAAAAAAAATATTAATATTAGAAAATGAAACATTTTTTTCTAGTTTGTTAAAATAGCAATCTTTGTTGATAGCATTGCTGTTGTTAACAGGTTAAATGTTATTAAGTATGCGAGAAAAAAAATACTTTTCCACAAAAAAAGTGCCTTAAACCATGCTGAGCAATGTTATTTTTTGTTCCAGTATATGGCGTCAAAGCGCATTGAGTATTTGTGACATCATGTGCATATACCCTATATAATACTCTTACTAATATACGATCTAAAACATTAAAAAACCATGCTTAAAAAAAAAAAAAAAAAAAAAAAAAAAAAAAAACTAGTGCACCGAAAAGTAGAAAGTTTTAAATAAAAAAAGAAAAATATTATAATACTCTTTTACGTGTTTTGAGACAATAAAAAATTAGGACAAAATTGTTTCACCGTTTACATCCATTTAGGACTGTAATTAAAGATATAAATATAACATTTATGTTAAGACTAACTTGTTTACTTTATTAAGTTTTTATTTTATTATCTGGCTAAAAATGTCATAGTTTTTACTTATTAATATTATCACACTTTTTGTTGTTGTCATTATTGTGTTATTGTGCTACACCAGCAACCTTAGTCCCAGCCAAGACATTGTCTTATCGACAAGTAACGACTTAACAATCAAAATAGAAACAGCACTTTTTATGAAATATTAAATTATGTGAATCTATAACAAAATTAACTGAACTGTGTTAGCCAATCATATAGGGTGTATGCATTTATGTTAAAGTCGATACCATGTTGGATAACTCAATAACATGGGTGGCATAGGAATATAACTCATTTTACCAGTTTAAAATCAGTATGCAATATTTGTGAGATCATTGATGCTGTAAATATGTTAAGTATCTCAAGTATGTAAGAAAAAAAAAATAACAAAAAATTAACAGACTTTCCAAAGAAAATTACCTAAAAAAAGTTTGTCCTATGCTTAGTAATGTTATTCACTATTCCAGTATGGCGTCCATATTCCAAGCGCATTAAATATGACGTCATCCGCATACACCCTATATATATAGGTGGCATGGAGAAACGCAAAGGAACTCTAGTGTTGTTAGTAATCCCTGTTTTCTTGCACCAAAAAATGCGCACTCATTTAAATAACCATAGTTAATCGTCATTTTAGGAGCAGAGAACAGGGTTTACGAACAGCATTTCTTTTTCTCTTTGTAATTCCAAAGCATGTTTCAATTTCTTATAATTCTTGATTTGAATTATAAATATTCAATAAAAATGATGCAGAACATTTTTTAAATGCGGGATACGTGTTTCAAACTTTTTTTTTTATAATTATTGTTTTTTCTTTGGAGAGTTTTTTTTTTTACCTATTTTTTATCTGACTATTTTTTTAACCATCATTATTCAAATGATTGCATATTAATTGAATCATATGAATGAAAATAATGATAATAAAAAAAATCACTTTATTTTGAGTTGATACTTTATATAATAATAAAATTTTATTTTTATTTCACGCGCGCAAAATGTGACGAGAGAGAGAGAGAGAGAGAGAGAGAGAGAGAGAGAGAGAGAGAGAGAGAGAGAGACCACGTGAGTATGTTGTTTAGTAAAATCAATAATACCGTCGGGAATTGTACGAGTTAGGGAAGTATGTTAGAGAGTAAAGCAACTCTTCTCTCTCTCTCTCTCTATATATATATATATATATATATATATATATATATACGCACTACGTTATATTTCAATATTCATTCTATATACACGCAAGCGCTTAAATTTAATACTTTTATCAACTTTAATAGAAAATATTTTTAAGATTTGTACTTTATTAAAAAATTTTAAAAAATTAATTGAAGAGGAGTAATGTACTTTTATTTGTTTGTTAATATAAGTAGTAAGTACAGTACATTAAAATTGTTTTGTTTTTTTAAATACAAAATACTTTTATTGTAAAATACTTTATATTAAAAATAATAAAATTATTATTATTTTGTATTTATATTATTATAAAATTTAATTTTAAAATATTAGTATTACACTGTAGATAAAAAAAATATATTAAATACATATTTTTGTGTATAGTATATTAAACATTTATTTTTTAAACTATATTAAAATAATAATTTATAAATTTAATTCAAAAGGCGAAATAAATATGCTTCTCTCAAGCCATTTCTTCTCATATCTTCCATAATGTTCTGATAGCAGAATAATTTTGAATGAATCTGAATTAACTTTATAATATGTCCCTCAAACCTTCTGTAATGTACTATCACAATCAGGAGTAAAGAAATAATAATACAAAATAAAGTTAAGTAGGCAACTTTTGTAGTTCATGATGTCACGAAATCCAGGTCTATACAGTAGAAGGTGGGTTTCCTACTTTACTTTATACAATTTTTCTCACCTATTTGTAAGGCTACAGAAGGGTTATGTGACATAATATTGTGTTAGTCCCATCTCGTGATTTAACCTTTGAGAGGAATTTTTTTTTATGCAAGTTTTTTTATTATTGTTATATTTTTTAACTTCAAATATTTGGTGCGTTTTCTTGCAAAATTTTGCATTACAAATTTCTGAAATATTACTCTGTAATGACATGAAAAGCTTTAATGTTTATTTCCTTTTTTTTTTTTTTTTTTTTTTTTTTTTTTTTTCTTCCCCTTTTTCCCTTATAAATCTATAACAGCCACAGCCACGAGTCGATCTGAAATAATTATACTAGGTAATGGTTGCCGCACATTATCTTTCAGTTGAAATTATTTTCCAAATAGTGTTGGGTGTTTTGGAAAATTTTAAATTCAAAGTATCGGAAAAATTTCTCGATGTATCATTTTAAATTATTAAAAATATAAATACTGAAAAGTGTATAATGTAGTTCTTTTATCATTTTGTTTTATATATAAACAACATTTTTGTAAATTTGAAGTAAATTCTAATTTTTATACTCTCTTCGACTGGCTTTAAAATTATCTAACTTTAGTTTAAATAAATACATTATATAATTGATAATCAATTGAAGTATAGTAATATAACATTTGATTGACGGCCTTTAACATTATTTAACTATTTGAATGATGGGGTATAGATATTTTATATTGATGTATCAATATCAGTCTATGAATAACCTAATTAATAATTTGGTTGGTTAATATATATGAGTTGGTTTTTGGCATTTCAATGCTTAAAATATGCAACGTTTGGTATATATGATACCTTTTTTTTATTGTTAGTATATTATCAAAGGTCTGTAAAAAGTACAGTTTTTTCCTAAACCGTTACTCATAAACTCAACATCAACATTTTTATAATAATAATAATAATATGCAGAAAACTGCAGTCATGCAGAAAGATGCAGTTCTTGGCACAGCTATATAACATCGTGCGCAAAGTGCTTTTTTTTTTTTTTTTTTTTTTTTTTTGCCTACAGTTTTTATCAGATAATTGGTATACTGGATTATTCTCACCTTCACCTTGAATTAAGTAGGATTCCGGTGTTGGTGTTACAGAAGAAAAAAGAAGAGAACTCTTAATAATAAATATAAATGCTGGTTTATACTATTTGGGGTAATAGGTGGTAAGAGTTGGCAACTACTTGCAAGACCAAAATCTTATTCCAATTTATTATTGTTCTTTGTATATTAATTTTTACGTACTTTAAATCAAGTCTTTCTATCTACTAAAAGTTAAGAGACGAATTTTGAAAATAGTGCAGAAATATAAGCTCAACATATTGATTGCGTGCGTTTGAGAAAATTTGCGTGCGTAATTTTGATTTTGATTTTGATTTTATTTTTTTTTTTTTTGCTCATTTTTTTGATTTGTATAATAAGGAAATATAATTAATTTTTATAATTATACAAAAATATGATGTTAACGTTCTAACAGGTTAATTTTTATTGCCTCATTGTTAATTTAAAAAAAAAAAAAAAAAAAAAAAAAAAAAACTAAGCTGCAATGCCAACTAACTAGTTAAATCATATTGTTAATTTGTTATTTTGATTGGTGCAGCAATTAAAAAAATATAACTAAGGTTTAACTAGAGGTTGCAGCTTACAGCCCTTTGAAACTTTTTTCTTCTCAGAACCAATATAATTTGATAATTACCTTCAGCAGGATCTAGTCGTTTTGCTCTGCGCCCATGTTTAGAGTTGTTGTGCACGAACATGTTATCAGAGATCGCAAGCAAGGGTCCATCAACACCAACCTGACCACCAATCACCACCTGAAATCACAAAAATATCATTGATTTATTAACACAAATATATTATTATTATTTGCTTCATTTGCTTGCCATATTGTGTTATCGTGCTACACCAATCCCAGTCGTAGTCAAGACATTGTCTTATCGACTGTTAAGGACTTTCCAATTAATGGAAAAGCACACACAGGCCGGCCAAGGCCTAAATACACAGCCCGGCATTCGCCATGACAGCCTAGAGAAACCGTGGAAACATCTTGGATGACTGATCGGTGCAATCACAGCAATCATGCACCTCTCGAATACTGTGCGTCGTCATGGAATGCATATAAACATGCATCGTGCAACGTGTTGTGCTCTCTGTTGTGCTCTCACACTTCACGTATATACGCACCCAGCAGTGGCTCGAACCTATACTCGGGGAAGAGTACAGAGTTGCGAGTCAGCTGCCTTCACCACTCGACCATACCAGCTCGGTATTTGATTCACATTCATTTCGCTTAATTATTAAAAACCCTGTTATTGATATTCAATACTTGATTTCAATTTCGTTTTCTTTTACTTGTTATCAAGTCCAGTCGCAAAAATTCTATTACAAATTTAGAGTGAAGTTCAACAAACTAGTATAATTTCAACGTATCAATTTTTACATATCTTCGAAGAAATAAAATTTAATTTCTTTTATAACTATATTTTTATTTAAATTTTAAATATTATAAAACTAAGATAAATAAACTTTTAACATTTTATAGTTTATTTTGTGTTATATATTTTTATTTATAATAATTAATTACTAAAATACAGGAATACAGGAGTGAGGAGTACAGAGTTGCGAGTCAGCTGCCTTCACCACTCGGCCGTAACAGCTCGGTTACAAGTAAAATATGTCTTTGTATTATTATGATAAGTCTACAGTATAAATCTTCATCAGTATTTTAAGTTTATTATAAATATTTACGATATTTTACCTAAATCATACAATATCATCGATTTATCCACAAAAATATAAATTTTTAATAATAACTACAATAAGTATTTGATAACATGATAAATCATCTTAATACGTATTAATCTTCAGTATGTTGTAAAGTAATTATAATATCATATTTGACCTGAAATCATAAAAAGATTTCGATTAACAGAATAAAGCAATAAAAAAATGGTATTTTTATATATGATGGAATTTTCATTGTGTAATAAACTGGGTTAATTATTAACACTATATAATTATTAATTAATTAGTTATATTTTTATAACTGGTATTATAACAATATAATACCTTAAAGAAGATTTGATGCATCTAAATCTTCAAATTTTAAATTTTATTTTTGTTGTACAGTTTCAAAGTTCTCAACTAAGTTTGCAACTTTTTTTTTGAAAGATTTTTTTTTTTTTTTTTTTTTTTTGTATTAAAATATTATGTCAAAACATTTTATTTCGTGTGTTCTGAACACATGAAAACAAAAAATCCCGGGCCTAAAAATAGATAGAAAACGTATATAAATAAAAATAATAATTTTTATTTTATTATATAAAAGTTATGATCACTATACTGTATATGCATAAAGTTGTATTACATGCAGGTCTTTGATTGTATTGATACCAAAATTTTAATATAAAATTTGCCACCTTTTACTGATTTTTAAATACCATCAAAAACTAATATCCGTGAAAGACTTTTTTTCTAAAGTAAGCTTTTGAACGGAAATCTAATCGAAGCACACTTAATTTCTCATAGAAAAATTGTTTATACTTTATCATGCGTATTTTAATCAATCGAGATTCAGTCTTATAAACATTCAATGCGGTTAACTCAAATTAAAATATATTTTTTTCTCCATTCAGTTACAAAATATACTTCTAATCACGTCTCAGGGTTAGTATAAATTCTCTTTTATTACTGGAATCGCATTACAATGATACAACTATTCTGATATTCATTTCACAGTTTCACATAGTGCAACAAATTATTAAATATATAAAAATTAGTATAAAAATATTATTATTTTAAAATTATTTATTATATTAGTAAAATACTGTTTATAATATTTTGCAAATATTTTTTACTAATTTCTACGTAAAAATAAACTTTTTATTTTATACTTGAATAAAATGTTATTATTTGTTACCATACAAATTATTTACATAAAAAGAGAAACAAATTTCACTTAAAAAAGTATAATCTGCAAATTTGATACTTAATTATGATAGAATACCATGTCTTAAGTTATAATAATGGGATTAAATGGGTAAGTGATTTTACTGATTTTTATCACTTCTTGCTAAATTTAAAAAAAAAAAAAAACTACAAAGATCAACACTAACAAAAAGGTAATATTTTATTTTTATATTAATATAGAACCTAATTGATTAAAAAAATATTTCTAATTTCATTAAAATAATGTCTTTAAAATTCACTTTTCTTAGTATGTATTGTTTTTTATTATTATACATTTTTACTTTTTACTTTATACCCTCCCTTATACTTATACGCCATCTTTGCACCTTACTCTATATATGGTTGTCGTTTTTGGTCCCCGCCTCCCCCGGGATTTTGTTGGGTATATAGGAGGGGAAATAGCCTCATGGGAGTTACCAAACCCCTCATCCCCCCATGCCGTTCCCATGGGAACAGAGACTAAAGCTCTTGGGGGAGGAAGAAAAAAAAGTATAGTATATAGAAGTTTGTTGTCATGCGCTCTGCAACCCGCATTACTCTCTCTCTCTCTCTCTCTCTCTCTCTCTCTCTCTCTCTCTCTAGTATACAGTTGTGTTGTCATGTTATAAGTTTTCATCATATAATATTTAAGAAATATTCAATTTTATTTTCGTCAAGGATTTATATTCTTACAAAATAATAATACTGTATACTATTACACTAATTATTTTCATATTATAATAATAATTTTGTTTAAAAGTGAAAAATTGCTTCAGAATTTTTATGTTTTCCCCTATATATAGTAATTATATTTTTAGAGATGAGAGCCCTTAAATTTTACAACCCTTAATTCTTTGCGCAATGTTGGTTACCGGTGGAGACGTTTAGATTAAATTACTAACCGAAAACTTTTTTTTTTATTATTGCTGTATGTCTTAATACTTACTATGCCCCCATAATGCCCATATTCGAGAGTACCGTTGAGCAGTGAAAGTATATAGGGACCCGCAGAAAAGGCGCAAGCACCCACGTTAAACCTGATCTACCTTTTTGGGGGATGAAAGGATGTAAAGGTTGACTGTTTATGGTAGAAAGGATTGGAAGATAGTGGCTGTGGGCCTATAGTTATAGTAACTGTTCAATTAAGCAATAATTATTATTTGCCTAATACATTGGTAGTGCACATTGCACACTGCGCACAGAGTACATAAATCGTATACAAATATATTATTACGAGAGGAAAAAAAAAAAAAAAAAAAAAGAGAAATACTGTTATACAGCAATAACAAATAGAATTATAAAATATGAAAATAATTTAAAGCGAATTAATAAAACTTTTAAAACATTATTGAATATTCTCAATTCTTAGTATAATTAAATTGTTCATTTAGTATACATTTATTTGCTTTTCATTACACCAAAGTAAATCTTGGAATAAATATATTTTTTTAGATACATCAATATTGTAAATTATTACCTTTTGAAAATATGAGCGTTTCTAAGAAAATTTTGACAAAATCATTGAAGAGTGAATTGAAATTTTCATCGCATCAGCGAATACTATATAATATTGACTCTTTAAAAAAAATTAAAAAATTAAAAAAAAAAAAAAAAATCGTAAAAAAAGTTTGTATTAGCGCTCATTTAAGTATTTCCAGCCACTGTTGTCCTAAAAAACACCAATGACATGGACAATACTAAAGTATATACGTTTCGTATAAGAATAAGGGATACGTTTTTAGCGATATCATTAATTCATAAAGTTTTAATAAATATAATATTGTTGAATAATTTATAATACAAAAACAATAAAAATTAATATTTAATCTAAACCGTTGATTATATGTAAAATTATATTACAAAATAAAATGAATTGAGTTTTTGCTCATATAGTGTTGTGTTTAATGATATAATAAGCTGTGTGGTGTTATACTGAGGTTTTAAAGTGGATATAACAACATTTTATACATACAAGAAGAGAAAGGGAGTTATATGGGCTTTAGTACATAAAAAGAAAAAGTAAGTTCATATAAGCAGAGGAGTTTATATATAAAAACACTAAAAAAAGTGACGTCTAAAATTTCTTCACTCTTTTCTAATATAAGTTGATTAATTTTCTTTATTGTTTTTTTTTTTAAATATTACAACAGTCTCTTTAAATGGCCTTTTGATTTAAAATTTTAAGTTTATATTATGGTAAAATGTAAATAATACTATTTTATAGTTCTGAGAAGAAAATCTAGATTTGAAATCTGATTTTTTTTTTCTATTAGCTTCTATTTTTGTCTGATAGCTATTGTGCTATTATATAGTATAATATTGCTATAGGGTGTGTTCGCATGACGTCATGAGTGATTTTTGATGCTCTTCTTGAGCAATGAATAACATTGCTCAAGTATAGTACAAACGTAGTTTTTGGCTATTTTCTTTATTAAATTAACTATTTTTTGGTCATGATTATTTTTCTTGCATTTTTGAGGTACTAATTCAACCTGTTAACAGCATCAATGCTCTCAAAAAAAATTACGAAGTATTTTTAAACTGGTAAAATGTGCCATTTTCCTATACCAGCCAATGCTATTTAGTACTCACTTATGACGTCGACTTTAACATGAATGAAACCACCCTATACTGTATACTATGTATTATTATTATATAACAGTAGTATATAAAGTACACCTAGACCAAAACAAGATCAGAGATTTTTACAACCGGATGCACCCCTTTTTCTGAAACAATTTGACCCAGATAAACACCAAAATTTAACAGGTGATCAATGTAATATTGAAGTTAATACGTGTTAAATTTTATTTCTATATATAACTTGATTAGAATCCGAGAATAGAGAGTGCTTCCGGTTGAAATAGCCTCTCATCTTGCTATATGGTAATGGTTTATGAGTTTATGTTGTTATTTATGCATAAATGTTGCTGCATTGAGGTAGCATAATTATTACGCATTTGTTTTTGTCAGTGTATACAGTGTATAAAGCTTACGACTTTTTTTTTAATGTTACAGGTGTCAGCCAAAGTGTCGCATTGTCTTTTTTCTTCTCTCTCTCTCTCTCTCTCTCTCTCTCTCTCTCTCTCTCTCTCTCTCTCTCTCTCTCTGAATTCCATACTACAGCATATAGGAAGTTAAAAAACATGAAAAGTGACACATAGTTTCACTTTAAATAAGCTTCAATAAACGTAAGGGTTGTATTCAGTATATCTCAAAATCTAAAAATAAAACTTTTATACTTTCTGATACCATTTGAAAGTTAATAGTATAATAGCTATATCTTAAAAATTTCAGAACCCATGAACATCAGATAAGAGAGAAAATAAGTATCGAAAATAATATGGGCTCTTATGGGCTTCAACAAAATCAAAATTTAATAACTATATAGCATAGTGCGGGCCCCTATTTAATTTTTTACATTTTTAAAATTTCTTTATGCTTATGTATAAATTTCAGATTTTTTTTTTTCTTTGCAGTTTTTTAGGCAAATCCCTCAGTAGCTGATTTCCCGCCTTAAAAAAAAAAAAAAAAAAAAAAGTTTAAATTTCCACGCAGGTATAAGAAGCATTATGTGTTTCAAATTTAGTCACAATAAAAAGTTAGTTTACAACTTTACGTATATATATGTTATAGTTTATGTGAGTGAGCGAAATAAAAGACACAAAACCTACATGGTATATATACAAAGGGGTTTATATAAAGATTATTGTTGTCATATCAAAATGTCATCAGTATTTTATATATAACTAGCAAAAATATAAAAACTTTATACTGTATGTATGTGCTTTTAAATTTTATTATAAATGATTTAATAAACCCATAGTGAAAGAAGCTAAATCTTTCAAAAGTTTTCCTTTATTATACTGTCATGCAGTTATACACAATTTATTATTATATTACATATTATTGCTTAATATTAGTACTATAAAATATATCAAAGAAATATAGCAAGAAGGAGGGCAATTAAAGCTACTAATAAGGTTGATGCAGATTACTTTATTAAATTGCGTAACTCTGTAAAAAATATGCTTAAAAACTCATATAAAATTTTCATGAACAATCTATTAAAATCAAAGCAAAGTACTTCTACCCTTTGGAAAAAGTTAAATAATTGTAATATAACAGGAAAAAAAAATAGTGATTTCTGTGCAGAAGATTACTTCTCACTCAATGATATAAATAAATTTTTCATTCGAGATCCTAATATTTACCATTATGATCGTATTCAAATGGAGCAATTTTATTTAAATAATGAATCAAATATTAAAGATAATTTCCATTTTGAATATATTTATCCCTGTGAAATTAAATTTGTATTTAACTCTATTAAATCTAATGCAGCAGGAACCGACGGGATTAACGTAAAAATGTTAAAACCAATTATCAATATAATAATGCCCACCTTGTTACATATATTTAATTGTTCATTACAAACTGGTATCTTTCCAAATTGCTGGAAAAATGCATTGGTAAAACCAATACCTAAACAAAATACTGTAAATGATCTGTCAGATCTGCGTCCAATTAGTCTCTTATGTATATTTGCTAAAATGCTTGAAAAAATTGTATCAATGCAGGTTATAAACTACCTTGAAAAAAATAATATTCTTGACAAATTTCAATCTGGCTTTCGCAAAAAATGTAGTACAACCACCGCTTTACTTAAAGTTTGTGAGGACATAAGATATGCTATGAACTTCAAAAATGTCACTATATTATCTTTAATTGATTTAACCAAAGCATTTGATAGTGTAATACATAGTATACTACTTTGTAAACTAAAATACCTAAAATTCTCTTCATCAACTTTATCCTGGTTTGACTCATACTTAAATAACAGGGAACAAATTGTTATTGGTTCAAATAATAATAAGTCAGATAAATTAAAATTAAAATGTTCAGTACCTCAAGGTTCAGTAATCGCACCGCTCCTCTTTGCTATATATATCTTTGATCTTTCAAAATCATTAAAATATTGTAAATATCATTTATATGCAGATGACTTACAAATTTATATACACACACGTCCTAAAAATGTTAATCTGGCTATAAATCAACTTAATTCAGATTTAGAATCCATAGTGAACTACTTTCGTTTACATGGACTTGAAGCAAATCCAAAAAAAACACAAGCAATTATTATTGGATTACAAAATCATTTAAACTTACTTAAATCTATAAATCTTGATCAAATTATACTCTGTGATAATGTCATTAAACTTGAGAATAATGTTAAAAACTTAGGAATATTTCTAGATAATAACTTACAATGGAATAATCAAATAAGTTTAATGTGTAAAAAGATGTATCTTTCACTCCATCATCTATATTCCTTTCGTAGAAATATTCCTACTGAAACTCGTATTATATTAATCAAAACGCTTATTTTACCTATTTTGGATTACTGTGATACTGTAATGAGTAACATTAATAATAAACAGAAAAATAGATTACAGGTATTAATGAATAATGCTATAAGATATGTATATAATATAAAAAAACATGAACATATCAGCAGTTATTATAAAAAACTTGGTTTATTAAAAATAAATGAAAGACAAAATGTACACATGCTATGCGCCTTACAAAAATTAATGCACTTCAAACAACCATCATACTTGTATGAATATCTCACCCCATTAAAAAACAATAGTTCTCGTCTTACAAGATCTCATAAATTCTTGCTTCTACCTCCTAAATCTAACTGCTATGTGTATGATAACTCATTTGCCGTTAAAGGATCTAAGTTGTGGAATAATTTAACAGATAGTTTTTATAATATTGAATCTAAAAAAGTATTTAAAAATAAAGTATCTTGTCTATTTTTTAATAAACAATGAAGGTTGTAAAAGTTAATTTTTATTGTGATTTTTTATGTTAATACATACTTAATTTGTAATTCTATTTGCTCTTCTCTATTTATCGTTGATGAAGCATTGTGTTCAGGAATCGTCGGATTGGCAGGGGAGGGGGTTCTTGGGACTGACCTTCGAGGATTATCGTGCGCCCGCTCCCGTTTCGAATTGCTGCATATGCAGTAAGTCGAAGCGGGAGCGGGTGCGGGGGGTTTCCGTCGGGGGTTGGTTCCGGGGGTGTTCTTCCTTGTCAGTCGGTGGATTTGGGACACATGTTTATGGATAAAAATTTAGAACTCCCACATTAACAAAATGTTGCATTAAAATGCTGATATCGCTATTAGTTAAAAATAGCAATCAATGACACTATAATTTTGTTTATTGATTAAGTCTGAATAAAAGAATTAAAGACTCAATAATTGTCTAAATATCCGTTTTGAGTATGTAAAAGATATTTTGATTAGTATTATTTTAAACATAAAATACATGTCAGTAAAAAGTGTTTATCATAATTGTATAAGAATAAGTAAATAAGAAATATATATTATGCTCTTTATCATGTTTTATCACTATAGTGAAATAATATTATATAATATGTTTATGTATGCTATGATATTGTTGTAAAAATTAAATACTCTGACGATAATATTTATGTCAAGAATAAGTCAGAGGACCATGTAAGTGGGTATGTACCCTTTTTGGCCTCGTAATAAAAACCATTTATTATTATTATTATTATTATTATTATATATTTATAATAGCGGGTGCTTCAGATATTCTTGTCTTAAAATTTGAAATTAAAAAAAAAATATTTTCTTTTGTTATTATAATTATTATTGACTAATAAAGGAACAACTGTTTTGAGGCTGACTATAAGCAATTTCGCTCACATCCGCTTCCGTTTCGACGTACTGCGTATGTGTAGTAAGCAGAGACGGAAGCGTATGTGACCGAAATCGCTTATAGTCGGCCTCAAAACAGTTGTTCCTTTATCAATTTTAACAAGTCTATTTATATAGAATTCTCCTTTATTTCAGAAATTCCCGAATTGACCCCTTTGTTTTATAACGTTCGAAAGTCAGTATAAACTATAGATGATAAATTATCAAGAAGCAAACTTTAAATAAGTTTTTTTTTTTTTTTTTTTTACATCTATACAGTACAGGAGTATAACATTTCAAACTCATACTCATAATTCAAAATTATGGATGTTGACTAAAATGGTGACACTCTTATACAGTTATAGTCCTCAAAATTTAAAGTTGTTTTATGCTTAAATATCGCAGCACTATGCGTAAATAACTATAATTTTTAAAAAAATGCTTCAAAAACTTACAATCAAATTAACGGAGTACCTTGTTTTCAACCTACGCACCCCTTCTCCTTACTTCTATTCAGACATTTTCTGTATGTGTGTGTTGTAATGGGAAAACAAATGAGACTTGCCCCAGATCTCATGGATTATTGTAAATCCATACGCGACATATTGGATGATACATTGGAAAAATGTTATATAAGGGAAAAGAAGAGAAATTATTGTAGAAATATTGATTTATTATTTTTAGGATAAAAGCTAAACCAAACTTGCCTTTAATTTTTTCTTTCAATATATACGGTAGAATATTAGATAAAAAAAAATTTAGGCAATTTATCAATTGTAAAACTATTAAACCACTTAAAATTAACACTTAACCTCTTAACCCACTTTAAATTACTTAAAAAAGAAGAAGAAGAAAAAAAAACTATAATAATTAAAAGTTATTTTTCGCCTTGGAACAGTTCGGAACGGTTTAAGAGATTTTAATAAAATGTTCAGAATGTACTATTGTGCACAAAGAGTTTTTTTTTTTTTTTTTTTTTTTCCAGTGTTTGAAATCAATACAATTTTAAGAAAATAGGAGTTAATTTCACGGAAAAATAAAGCTAAATAGAATTTGTATGATAATAAGCATTAAAAAATATTTGCTTTTAAAAATGTTCGGCGTTTCCAAAAAAGAAAAAAAAAAAGAAAAAAGAAAAAAAAAAGAAAAAAGTAAAAAAAGAAAAGCAACTCCGTTAAGAACTTTTAATTTGCCTCTAAAATTATCTTTCAAGGTAATTTAGCCTTATTACATAAACCATATTTATAAACGTATGTATATTCTATAAACATAAAGTAAAATTTTTGAGCTTTTTTTAAAAAAAAAAAAGGTCACACGGCATAAATTTTCCACTTCACATAAATTAAAACCACAGAGACATATTTTATGTCAAAAGTAATTCAAATGTTAGTTTAAGTAAAATACTGTATAGCTTGCTTATATAGCTCTCTTGTGTTGAGTGTTACATTTCCGCCAAGTTACGACAAATTGCGGTTATAATTGTTTCAACTGTACCAGACGTTTTGATGAATGCAGCTGTCATCATTTAGTATATAGCGTAGAGTAGAGTCACACGTGCTTTACTGTGGGGTAGGTCGTGATGTTATTATTATACTATACTCTCATATACGCACGTGGGAAATTATATACATATACAGTATATCGAAATTTATTTTGAGGATTATTCCGATTATTGTATCTTTTCAACTCGATTTTTTTTTTTTTTTTTTTTTTTTTTTTTTGTTAATTACTTCACTGAGGCTAGCGATATTAGCGATAATTAAAAAGAGGTTCATACTAGATAACTCAATATTTTTTAACATTTCTTAATAAAAACTACTTTATTTAAATTTTAGTCATTTCTTTAACGTGCATAACTCAATAAAAATTATAATTACAAAAGCTATTTATTTTACTCACCTGAAATCGTCTCATATCACGTGGATTACCAGCATTCTTCAAACAATTTTGATTACATTTTAAGAAGAATTTCAGGAAAAATCTGTAATCATAAGAAAATACTTTCATTTAGTATATTATTAATAATGTTTTATACACAGTATCAGAAAACATAATTTATTTTGTAGCATATTATATAGAAGGCTATACTGTGTTCTGTGTATACACAGTATAGCATCAACGTATGGTCTTATCTTATAATTTATCAGTGAAAAAAATTTTTTGTAAGTATTCTGATGTATAATTCTTTGAGGAGAGGAGTAGTGATGGAAATAAAATTAAAAAAAAAAAAAAAAAAAAAAAAAAACTTCAAAACTTTTTTCTTTCTGCAAAATGGTACTTTTGACCCTTGTATTATATATAGGATCAAAAGAAACCTAATACGAAAAAAAAATTATATTATATAGTTCAAGTGTCTGTATACGTAAAGATTCGAAGGAGGTTTGAACATTTATTTATTCGTTCCTTACGAATGCTTTATTGTCACAAAATTTTTCTTAATCGTAAAATTAGCGCTAAAATAACTCTGAAATTGTCTTCATAAGAATTGCCATGAAACAAACAATAGACTTTCAAAATAATATACTAAATTTTCATCGCTTCATATGATTGTTCTTATAAATAAAAATAACAAAAAAACATACAATACATTTAACCCCCTATCATATTAAAAATACACCTTAAGGCATGATAATTTTTATCTCTTTGACATTAAATACATTGTCCCCCGATCTAATTAAATTTAGCCTGAAGAAATGACAATCTGTCACTGATATTATGTATACCCCATGTGGTGTTATTATAAAATTGTCATTATAGAATAACATGTTATTTTTAACACATTGCATGTTATGTTACATGCAATATCAATGTATTTTTATGCACATATTTACTGCATTTTCTTTAGATTGTTGTAATATAAAGGACATGTAAGGCTATTTTTGTCTATATAAAGTTAATATATTATACATTTAATTGAAAATCGTTAACTTTCCATAGTATGTACCACAAGAAGACAAAATTGAAAATTGGATTTGTAATATGCTTTCTTATACAGTATTATGTATATATAGTAAAAAATATAATTGTCCGTTATCCAAGTTTACTTTAGCTTCTCAACATTCTGATACAATGGAGCTTATATCAGAGCACAAGAAAGGTACATTTCCTATCCTTTAACAAAATGCGGGAACATGTCTTTAATTCAAAATATAAAAGAAAATAGGTTGCACAGAGGCCTGAGATGTTAAAATAATTTAAGGGTAATTCTATTACGTGCATTAAGGGAGTAGGGGACCGACGACGGCCATTAGTCTCAAACTTTTCTTGTCCAAAAATCTGAAATTTTGCACAATGATACTTCAGCTTAAAACAATTTCAAATATATAAAAATTTGGGGGGGGGGGGGGTGTCACTGTGGAAATTAATTTTATATGATTTTTTGACATTTTAAGCCCATAAAGCCCAATGTTAATTTCAATAATTTTTTACTTTTTTTCGGGGCTGTCAAATATAATGAAATTTTTATCACAGCTAGGTGTGACCCTTAGCTACACAATGAAACCAAATTTAGACCCAAAACACTTCTAGTTTTTGAGTTATAAGGTCGGTACCATACTCCCTTAAGGGGGTAGGTGACCAACTGATATCTCGCAAACTAGGACGGTTGCGAATAATAATAATAACACAAAGTAAAGAAGAAATGTTACTTAAAAATTTAGTTATGTCAAACATATGAAAACACGATCAAATATTTAAGTTATTACACTTTAAAGATAACATGTAAATGTGGATATTTAAATTTGAGCGTGAAATTTTAGTCAAATTAGCAACTTTTTTACAATTAAAAATATCATTAAAAAATTTTTTGGTATAAAAAAATATGTTTTAAATTTACTTGATTTTATTTGAAAATTATAGTGTTTGTTTTGTTGGAATTAAATCATGTGCAAAAAATTATTGAAAAAATATAGTTCTTCTTTTAGCGATTTCCGGTCCAAGTCGGTCCCCCACCGCCTTAAGCCCTGATTAAGCCAAAGAATATTTACTTGAGACACTTTAGAGTAACAATACCTCCCTCTCACTACTGTATTTGCACATATCAATCATCGATTGCTTCTTACTTCTCATACGGAAGTACATAATGTTAGACGATTTTCATCTTACTGCTTGCTATTTCATTTTGATATACGATACTGTTCTTGTGGATGAATTTAAATATATAAATTAATTTTTATATAATAATTAATATAAAAGTATGTTAATAATATTAAAATATATACATTTCATATAACATTTTATACATAATAACTAAAAAATATACTTAAAAAAAATTAATATTAAATTAATAATGATAATTTATTTATATAGAATTCTAATAAAATAATAGTAAAAGCAAAACTTTATATACAAACTATAAATAAATGTTGATATTACTATAAAAATAAAGTCACTGTATAATAACATTAATAACGTAAATATATAATTATAAAGTAAAGCAGTCAAATTCCATCAATCCCAATATATTATGTTACAGAAGCTATATAATAAATTAATATATTTCTTTCGATCATAATTGTGTACAGTATTATAATTTGAGATTTTTTTTTTTTCATGTGCGTAACAAAAAATATGATTGTATGAAACATGATATCATCATGGTATGAAATAAAATGTTAATGTAATTTTAAATGGAAATTGCATGGAATCAAAATTATGTATTAAAAATGAAAATTATAAACAGACCACAAATAAGTAGGTAACTATATGTGCATGCGTAAGCCTCAAAACTTATAAATAATGTTGTGCCTATATTATATGTATATAACAATAATATTCATACATTAATTGTTACTTATTACAGATTATCATTATTTCAATTTGGCAAAGTGTGTACAAAAATTCACACTATTTTCACCACATAATCAATTTAATTACGTCCAGCCTAACTATATGTAGAGTTTCACCAGTGTCTCTATATGCTATTAAGGTGAATGCCAGATTGTGTAATTATATAGGTCTTGGTCGGCCCGTGTGTGCATTTTCTATTGTATACGTCGATGTCTTGACGGGGCAATGGCATATAAAAGTGGTACCGAAATGAAATGAATAACCTGCAATTTTAGTGATGCTTTTCAGTCTATATAGTTGTGCAGGTTTTTTCATTTCCTTGCGGTACAGTGACGGTGAGCACAACCTCGGTGAAAACAGGTCCGTGCCATCATATGCTTTCTATGCATCTGGCCTTCGGTGGACCCCATATATGGTAATTTATCAAAGAGTGGTGTCCATCGAAGACCAGATACATGCGGAAAGTATTCGTCATAAACCTGTTTTTGCAAAAAAAAATAAATAATAATAATAAAAAAAAAGGAATAAAATCTAATGGTCTTGAATGTAAATGGCGTGCTGCAATGTATTAAAAGAATTGCATACTGAAAAATTTCTACCATGTGAACAAAGGGTAAGTTTGAGAGAGAGAGAGAGAGAGAGAGAGAGAGAGAGAGAGAGAGAGAGAGAGAGAGAGAGAGAGAGAATCAACTGCACTCTGCAGTGAATCTAAAAATTATATATGTATATATAATACCAAAATTTCTTATTCCTATACTGCAGCAGTTTAAAAGCATTACAATAAAAAAAAATGTCATATTTCATCTAAAAAAAATAAAATTCTTCTCACGTCCTATATTACGACTATTTTAAAATAAAAAGAAATATGTATATGCAGTAGTAAAAGAAAGTCAAAGCTGGCAACTCAATTTGTGGAAAATATCTTTATATAATGTAAAATAGAAAATGACAAGGATATATTATTGTCATGCAGAATTTCTTTCTTTATCCTAGTTTTTTTTTTTTTTTTTTTTTTTTTTTTTTTTTTTTTTTTTTGACTGCATTTGAGTTTTTTTTTATGAGAAATTTCATTACAGGAGTCTAGACCTATATTGTATATTTTTAGATTGTATATTTAATAAACTGTATTTAATTTGCTACCAAAACCATTTCAGATTAAATAATTTGTGTCACTTTAAAAATTCTGTCTCTACATTCGTGTATCTGCTTTTGGTTGACAATAGTCCGTTCTGTAAACTACATGCTAATATTGAGCAGCTTCAATATTTTTCCTTTGTGTGCTTCTGTTTACTCAAAATGCGGAAAAGGAAGTGCCGGAAAAGGAAACCACGTGATGGTAAAAGTGGGAGAAAACTTGATGCCAGCGAGCAAGCTAACCTTGAGCTACCTCCCACTTTTATCATCACGTGGTTTCCTCTGCCGGTCACTTCTTTTTCCGCATTTTGAGTAAACAGAAGCAGTCTTTGTGAAGAACGCCTGATCATGGCGTCACTACCTGTTTACGACATTTATATGTATGGTTGATCATTGTTATTTCTTCGATTTAGAACTTGAGACTTGATAAGAATGAACGAAACTTAAAAAATAATAATAATAAAAAAATAAAAATCCATGCCCAACAGCGACTTACTTTTACTTTTTTGGGAGGCAGCCAATCATTGTTAAGGAGTCTTACTATACTTTACTAAACAAACTAATAATTTAATCAATGACGCGAGTCTAACTTGTAACTGTATTAATAACATTTATAAAAAAGAAGTTTTGAATATTTTTGGAATGCAGATCATGAGTTGGTTCTGTAAACTAGTGTATGTACTGCTCATTAACAGTGATTGGCTGACCAACAAAATAAAGCACATTCATTAGTTGATCTTGTTTTTTGAGCCGATAAAAGTGAGTCGCATGTTGAGTGTACGGAACCTTTTTTTTGAAGTTTTGTAATTTTTTTCAGGTTCAAAGTTCTAAACGAAGAAATAACAATGATCAGTAAACAGGTATTGACGTCATGATCAGATGTTTCTAACAAAGGAAAATTTTCGTAGATGTCTCAAGAGTTGTAATCACTCTTTTGCACTGCGTATATGCATGCCTTTTTGTTATGCTTATGTTGCCTTAAACATTAAATACACACTAAACTTTTACAATATCATAAAATGTTCTATCATCTTTCGTAACCGTCGCAATACGTGATTTTCCAATATCGATTGTCAAATAATGTACAATCGACGTTTATAATACAATATATAAAAAAATTTAAATTAAATTAATTGTATACTAAAAACTTATATTATTAATATCATAATTTAGTATTAATACCTTCTATATAAATTTATATTTATATTAACAAATTAAAAAAATCGTTTTTATAATTTTTAAATATTATAAAAAGAAATTATGAAATAAATTATATTATATTTTTTTAATACTATATTTTACTATTTACTATATTACATTTTTAGAAAAAATTGTTAAAAACATAACATTTCTGTTTATAATTTATTAATTATTCTTGGTCTTTATAATAAAAAAAAAAAAAACTTCATAAATTACAAAAGTGTTTAAAATTGATACTTAGATTAAACTGATATATAGATAGATGTAAAGTAGGATTGACGTTAATTAAGTATAATTAACAAAATAAGTAGCGAACATTGAACACATGCTCATTAACAAGAACCTATAATGTTGCTCTGCCTTTATGTATGTAAGTTTGTTATACATAACTTTCATCTCTCTCTCTCTCTCTCTCTCTCTCTCTCTCTCTCTCTCTCTCTCTCTCTCTCTCTCTCTCTCTCTCTCTCTCTCTCTCTCTCTCTCTCTCTCTCTCTCTCTCTCTCTCTCTCTCTTTCTCAAGATTCAAAATTGCGGTAATCTGAGTACAATTTATAAAATCAGATTTTTTTTTCTTTCACATTGGTACAAGGATAGTATATGTATAATACTGCAACTTTAAATTAGGAAAAGTTTTGGGGAATTACCATGGAAAATCTGTTGCATAATTATTATAATTATATACAATCGTTACACTACTTAGCTTAATTATTATTCAATATAGTCTAATGTATTATAATTCTTATATGGATAAATGTGACTTAGGACTAGCACTAAATATTACCACGTAATTATTTTCATCAAAATTTATAGATTAAATTCAGTTGTAAAATTAGTATAATATACTATTAAAAAAAAAAAAAAAAAAAAAAAAAAAAAAAAAAATTGCCGTTATTTATCATAGCATTCCAAGCAAGGTCCAAATAAAGAGGTTAGATGTTCCAAGAAAAGTTTTGGCAAGGTCACACAGCTTAAAGGAATTCACCAAAGACGTCATATCACCACGCAACTTTGTTCACCTTTAATCAGTGACATAACTGGTGAACGGCATCGTATTGGCTTAGAACCAAGTACAATCCATCGCAAAATGAAATCGAATGCGCGAGTTTTGTGCTGCGCTCAACCTCTTTATTATATGGACCTTTCATTTCAAGTACTGTATATTAAATATAAAAAGTGAGAATTTGTATATAGTGGCTTATTCAACGACATTTGTGTCATAATATTTAACCAAGCAGCAGTATGTAAGAAAAAAACATTTTTTTTCTTAGCTTATAAAAATGTTTAGTACAGTACATTAAAAATTAAGTTCGTAATTATCAAAGCACTTACATTGTATAGTATAATCGTGTGGTTTACGCCTCGCAAAAGAACTTGTTACATCGTAAAAAGTAAAAAGAACGTCGTTATATGAATACAGTATACAAAATAATCCTCTCAATGCCATAGCATGGTATATATATATATATATATATATATATATATATATATATATATATATATATATATATATATATATATATATATATATATATATATATATATATATATATATATATATACACACACACACACACACACAGTATATATTAAATGCTTACACCTTTCACGCAAAGCATAAAGAAAAGTGCGAGTATATAAGAAATGAGGTTATTATATATGCGATGTTTTTCATCTTTCCCTAATTAACATCATCTTTATATATTTATTATTATGTTTATACCTTGTTATATTTTATTATAAACAACAAAAGTTAATTACCTTAATTAATTTGTTACTTGATATTATTATACACAAAACACTGTGATATGATAAAATTTTATTCTATATTTTGTCTATTACTAAAAATGCTAACACAATTAATTAACATATATGTTATTTGAATTGTTGCAACAATGCATACAAAATATATATTAAGAGATTGCAGCTTACTGTCGTTAAGTGATGTGTAAGTATTAATGGACCACTTGCAATGAACAAATTATTGAAAGAAAAAAAAGAAAAAAAAAGCATCTTAATGCATTTCTTATGGAAAAATCGTTATCATAAATACTTTACAAAAAAAAATAATAATAATAAAAAACGTTCATTCCAAGTGGTCCATTATATTGAGGAAAAACTATAACTTCATATACGTATTTATTATTCATAAATAGGACACGTCATTGGCAAGGTCATTAAGTGGATCATTTGTTAGGGTCATTTTAAGTCGGTCAATTTTGGCCGCGTATCTTTAAATGATTTTTTTTTTCCTAATTTCAAATCACTCGCTTTCAAATTCTTTAATTTGCATATAAGTATACGTGGATGTGGATGGCCCAGTCCAATCAGTACAACAGGAACTATAGGTGACATTAAAAATATATATTTATTTATTTTAATCTTGTAAAAAGTATTTATTCATATATGAGTATCTGCCAAATCTTGTATTTAGTTTAGTGTCATGATGAACTAAACTTGACTTCTTAATGATATGTATTTCATTGAATCTTGCTTAATTCAACTTAATATCTTCATTATCAATGGAGCTTATTGGTTTAGATCGCGGGTAGACGCGGGGAACGCTAAGATTCCCCTAATTGAACATCATGGGTGCTTACACATTTTTTTCGATTTCTTGTCATAAAGAATTTTAAATAAGATTAATAGCTTGGACCGTTACCACACTTATACACATGATTACGTATTAAATTATCACTTGTACATGCTTGTACACTTGTACTTCTGGCTGCCTTAATTATATAAATATATTTTTTAACAAAAAATAAATTATGATATTTGTGGAAATAAAAATATATTTATTCAATAACATATTTTACAAAATAGTTATATAGTATATATTTATAAAAATATTAATAATTAAAATTTAAATAATATTATATACAATTAAATAATATAAAATGTATTAATATACATTATATTTAACATGTGTACTTTTGCACAATTTTAAATAATTAAAAATGCCAGGGAATATTATAATATAGAAGCTAAATTATTGTAAAATAAACTTATATAATTTAAGCACCATGTCAAATTCAGAAAGAGCTACTGCCAAGATATCTAAACTGTATAAAATAAAAACTTTGAATTTACTGATGACAAATTTTAATTTAAAGTGCTAATATAAAAGTGTCATGCATTATTGCCATTCTTATTTTCAATTATAATATAATCTATTTCTTTTTATTGCATTGCATTGCATTTGCATTGCATTGCATTTGTATTGCATTGCTTTTTTTTTTTTTTTTTAATTTTTTTATTATATACTATTGGCTAAATTTTATATAGCCAAGGTTCATGTAATACATACTTTATATCGCTGAAATAGCCCTGTCAATAATAGTCTTGCACCTAGCAGTAAGGAGAAGTCGTTGCCCTAGCTACCAAAATGTGTGCATATTTTGTAAACACCTTTGTTGTTAGACCGTGATTTGATGCTAAGTAATTCTGAAGGGTTGAATTATACATAATATAGCTTGAATTTAAAAATTTAAAATAGAAAAACTTTAAAATTTTACAATGCCATTTGAAATTTAATAGGAACAGCAACCTATATATAATAAGACTATCAAGATCATCAGATAAGAGAGAAAATAATTATTGAAATTAACATTGGCTCTTATGGGAGTAACATTGCAAAAAAATCATAGTTTTAAATCTAGAATGGTGACTCCCAAAATTGTTTAAATTTTTAAAGCTATCTTATCGTAATGTATCACTGTGCAAAATTTCAGATTTTTCTTTCTTAACAACTTTTTAGTCAAATCCCGCACTAGCTGATTTCAAGCTAGCTCAAGCAAGCATGGTGATGAAATGAGTGATGACTGATGAGTGATGATGAAGCAACAAGTAAAATAATAATAATAATAAAATAAATATAATTTTAATGGAGGTAATATGTATAAAATATACTTTATCATTATTATCACGAAAATAAAAATATAGTAATTAATAATGATGCTATAGCTCATATTTTCAGCGCAATTAGATTAGAATACAACATAATTTAAATGCTATACTGCAAAATACCTATGTTAAATTGGTTAAATGTTATGTTGTACAGCATAATTATTTATGTAGTTCTATTTTATCATATAGTGACATAAATGCAACATAAATTATGTAATTTATTTTCTGTAATACTGTACAATAATTCATTGTGATTTCCATAAGCTAACTATTCTTATATAATTATATGTATAAAATATAATAAGTGTAACACTGATTACGACCGGAAAAAGA
>OX439133.1:11924072-12068221 GCA_949318235.1 Ecdyonurus torrentis | reverse complement strand
AAAGGGGGGGGGGTCTTAAAAATATAGTTTAATTTTCATTATATTATTTATATAGCACTGAATTCAAATTTGCATTTTTGTTCTTCTTTCCATTTTATAATAATTTAAAATTTTTATTAGAATTTTTTCCCCCTTATACTGTTGTGATCTCTGCGATCACTGATCACATTGTTTATAATTAATGCTTGTCTTTTATGGAACGACAAATTTGATCAATAAACTTGTCATTAATATAACATTTCAATTTTAATGCAAGTCTTGAAGTGTTGTCTTTTTTTTTTTTTTTAAGTATATTTTATTATTGTACCATATTCTCAGTTTAAAAATTGAAATTGAATTTATAAGACCAATTCATAAATTGCTTTCGATTTTGTCTTTTTATATTAACTCAAACAGATCAAACTATATGCTATTCTTATATGGACATTAGAAATGTAAATTACATTATGCAACTATATCGTCAATGCATTCATGTTAAAGTCTACGCCAATTTATGGAGCACTCAATAACATAGGCCGGTATAGGAATATGATTCTCATTTTGTCAGTTTAAATATAATTTAAATAATATTTTTGAGAGCATTGATACTAAAATTTTGAATTAGTATCTCAAGTATATGAGAAAAATAATAATAGCAAAAAAAAAAAAACAAAAAAAAAAACAATTCTCAAAGAAAACAGCCACAAATGAAGTTTGTCCTATGCTGAGCAATATTATTCATTACTCCACGAATCATGGTGTCCAAGCGCATTAAATATGACGTCATAGGTCTAACCTAAGTTTAAAAATAGAAAACATTTTTAACAATGAGATCGACAGTATAGACATATGGACAAATTAATGGTCATACTGAATGGACAGATAGAAAAGTTTTAGACAATTTATATCACCGAATTTAAAGGTATCATGATGTTCAATATTAATTAAAATTACACTTGCTTATAATCATTATAACATTCAATAATAAAACATAATAAATAATATTTTACAATAATAATAAATAAAAAAAATTCTATAAAAACACCACAAAAATGCAAACTATTATCATTATTATATAAAACCACTTGATACTTAAATCACACCCCTTCCTGTCTTCCTCTACCCCCCCCCCCTTTGTGTTGTATTGTGATTGTGTGTATGTTGTTTGATAGAGGGTGCTGAGCATTACAATGATTACGACACGTGTCATCAAATGTAGTCACGTGTATACTGACACGTGTCAAACTTACTTCTGTATATAAAGTTGGGAATTTTAATGTTTACATACTTTTATAGCTTAGCCATGATGGATACACTAATTAATTTAGTAATTGCATTAAACAATGGACGTTACCGGTAAGTAGTAAGTTAACCAATCACAACAGGCAGTGAAAGGTGCGCTGTTATAAATGTCTTATTTCCTTTATATAGCATTGCTGCACCATCGTATTGTTTTTTTTTTTTTTTTTTTTTTTTTTTTTTTTTTTTTTTTAGAGAATACAACACCAAAAAACTATACAAAAAATAAATTGAATGATACTATATAGATACACTTTTACGTGTTTCATGCCAATAAAAAAAGTTAACAAGATCTTTTTACTATATACTATACAATAGTAATATTCAATAGAGGCATGATTACACGTTGTTATATTTGTATACATCTCTATTAAATTTGATTATGAAGAGTGAAGCAATGCAGTTTATCGTTACGGTACGTGATGGGAAAAGATTATTATAGTATCTTCTAAATCCCAATCCTCAACAGAGCAATACTTTTTTTTTTTCTTTTTTTTTTTTTTTTTTTTGCTAATTTAAAATCTTTTTTTAACATATTTCAAAGAATAAAAGTTATATTACATCAAAACATTGTAATGATATAATGTTATGTCTTAAATCAACCCTGAATCAACCTCCTCACTCATAGCCTAGAACCAAGAACAGACGTTTTAATGATACTTAAACCCAATTGATGGAATTGATAAATTAGGCAAATTTATAAATATTTATTTAAAAAATATAAATTATTATGAACAAAAAAATTCATTAAATCAAAGTTTTGATATGTATATTACAAATTACTTTTAAATAAAATATTATAAATAAAAAAGTTTATTATTTTAAATATAAATAAATTTTATAAAATAAAATATAATGTGTTAATAAGGTGTAAACTAAATAGAAAAATCTTTATGAAAAAATCAAATAAATTTAAAGTTGTGATATTAAAAATGATTTGTAAACAAAGTATTTGTACTATCAAATAATGACATCAAAATATGATAATTGTGTAATTATTATTTGCATTATGCATTTTGCATGTTTTAAATTCTTGCTATAAAGCAAATATTGTAAAAATGCATATTATTTAAGGGCTCTGAAATTTTAGCGCAAGACTGATGAATGCAACCTTTTTTTTTATGCCAAATTTTCAATGTTCTATTAATGGATGTTATCGGTTTAGCGCGCGGGGAGACGCGGGGAAAGCTAATGGTTAATGGTCCCCTAATTTAACATTATGCTTATGGGGAAAAACACGTTCTTTTGCGATTTTTGAGAAAACTGCTCCACCGATTTCGGAGAAATTTAAATGAGAAATACTAGACATACTTTTACGTGTTTTAAGCCATAGTCATTTTTAAGCATTTTTTTAAACCGATAACCTCCATTGATAGTAAAGTATTTTAAACTGACAAAAATAATGGCATATTGATAATTAGTATAGTATGTATAAAGTTACCATAATATATTTTAAAATAGTTCAAAAAGTTTTTTTTATATATAATTAAACAAATGATAAGAAAAGAAAAGCTTTAATATGGGATATTGAATGCAAAGTGCTTATTTTACTCATGTGGAAAGCAAGCCATATAATACAATATCATGCACTTTAAAATTACAGTATCTAAAAATTATAACCTCCTATTATACTTGCATGGTCTTCAATAATAAATTACAATATCAAAACTTCATGTGTATTAAATTGAAGACTATATCAAATTTAAAAAACACCGTAAATTTGCAAACTATCATATCAATTAACTAATCCTTAATATTATTATTTATTATTATAATCTATTATTATTAAAATATTTTCCATTTATTTTGTATAATAAATAACACATTGGAAAAACGTTACTGGAAAAGTTCTTACAAATTTTCAATTTACTGTAACTATTACGCGATTAACAACTTATATATTTAAGTAACCCTAGAGGCTCAAAGATTTCTAATCATATACAGTTATAGGAATTTTAAAGGGTTTAGGTGACTTAAATGTTAATTTTATTGATAAATCACACCCTTAAACACGTAATAGTGTGTCTAGTATTACCAGGACCACTTTAAGGTGACTGAGTATCACTCATGTCAATCACAGAAATATTTGTGGTCTCAAATATTCTAAAAAAAAAAAAAAAAAGTTATAAAAATAATGAAACAAAAATAAAAAAATGGGGCAGGACCTTTTTTTTTTTTTTTTTTTTTTTTGCCGATATTTTCTAAAAGTTTTGTTTGCATTAAATCTACATTAAAAATTATTAAATTTTCATGTATTTATAATCAAATTTATTGCACATTAAAAATATTGTTACCGTATATATTATATTATAAACTGGACCTACTAATGGATATTTTAGTTACATATCTCTCATGGATGTATGAGATTTTGATAAAACTGTTATGAGAAATAAAGGGGAAGTATAAAATTATCCACCACCTCCCTCATTTATGGGACGACTATATCTTATCAGCATTATAATAACCCTACTTCCTAAGTAACAACCCTCTCTACTAAACTTTGGACAAAACCCTTAGTAATCCTTATATAATCCTTAAACTTTGTTTATGAAAAAATGTGACAGATTTTTTTTTTTTTTTTTTTTTTCATATTGAATGTAAAATTATTATTATTTTTTTCATAATTTCAATGGACCACTTGCTTCTATGAGTGTTTTTTTACTTGTTGCAACGTTCCTCTTCAGTCCCTAAATTTAAAAAAAAAAATGACTTCAATGTCGTCTATTTTAACGACGTTTTTGTGCAGTGATTTTATTTATACAAATTATGAATAATTAATATTAATTTTGTAACATTTAAGATGCTTAATTTTAATTGTGACATTTACATTAATTCAAGAAAAAATGTCAGTTTTATAATAAATGATATATTAAAAAATATACATTGAAAATTTATGAAAAAGTTTCATTGCATTTGATAATAATTCAAATAGAAAATTTATCCATCACATTCATTAGAGGTAGTAACGAATGAGTTTAAATAGAAGAAATTCTCACTTTCAATATTGGTGATCCGATACCTCCTGGTGCCCAAAATTTAGTAACGTAAGGTCATCAACCCTCACTAACATTGAAACCATCTGCCACTTTCATTAGAATTTAGACAACGAACCATGGAGGGTAATATGATCACTTTTTGCAGACTTGTAATTATTATTTGGGTAAAATATAAATTCTAATGAAGCAAAATTTTCTATTATTTATAAATGTAATATTTACAGATTATTATTATATGTTTAATATAATTTTAAAAAACAAACAGTTTTTTATGTAAAGTATTATGATAATGATTTTTCAATAAAAAATGCAATATTGGTGTTCGTAATACCTGTTTTCTGCTACTAAATGACGATTAGTACGATTACTTATGCCGTTATTCAAATGTATGTAATGTGCATTTTTTGGCGGAAGAAAACAAAGTTTACGAACAAATAATAATAATGTGTGAATTTATTTTAAATAGTTCCTTCATTGCAAGTGGTTCACATGGAAAAATTCACGATTTTGAATAAGATTTTTTTTTTTCATTGCTGCAAACTTGGTGTTAAAATTGTTTAACTTAATTAATGCTTTTCTAATGAGAAAGAAAATAAAAGAAAAAAAAATGCAACGCTGGGAAAGTTAAGCGTGATTATATACTTCTAAAGTTTGCATGACAAGAGCTACAGAATAATGCATATTCAATATTAAAATTTAAGTATAAAAATAAACGTACTTATAGAAAATAATAAACATTTTTATGTAAAAGCTTATAATGAACTTTAATACTAGATCAAATTACTATTATAAAAATGTATATTTTTCTCTTACGCGAACACAAATCAACAGTTTTTCCTATATAAAACTATACCATATAGATATAGTATAGGGTAGAGAACCTTCTCTATAGTATAGGGGTGTATGTGCACCCCTCAGTAAAATATTGAGTAAGGGCACCTGCTGTTTAAGTAGGCAGGGAATTAGTAAGCCACATCAGGATTAACTATATAATATGAAAGTGCATACGTATAATAACGCATTATAAGTAGCATGTATAACATGTGGTTCTATTAGACTAATATTAGTGGAGCTGTGGATATATATAGAGGCATCATTGTTTTTGTAATGCAATTTTATTTTGAAGGGTATATATAAAAAAAGTAAATAATTTTTTAGCACATTTTCAACTATTTTAGTTATGTTTTCTTTTTCATTATGTGCTAACTTTATGGTCTTGTCCACTATGTCTTAATAATAAGCATAATTAAAATGACTTTAGTTTAATTCATATATATATATATATATATATATATATATATATATATATATATATATATATATATATATGAAAACTTGCATTATTAAGAATATATTTATAACTCATCAATTTAATAAATTTGTTGAAATTCCAACAACTAAAGACCTCTTAATTAATACTTTGATCACTAGTGAATTAAACAGTTATATATGATTTACAATATTCAACTATAAATAAATTAAATTTTTTTTTTTTATTTTAAACAATTAATAAAATTCTCTTTTCTCTAGCTCAGTGAAAGAACATACAAGCGTCTGAACTACGTATACGTTAGAAGAGTCGATTTGAAGATTAAGCTATATGATTTTAATTAGAAGGTACAAATTATTTAAATAAAATTAAACATAACAAATTAAAATTAAAAAATTTAATAAAAAACAAATTTAAATTTATTATTTGTCTTATATATTTTTATACATAATAATAATATTAAATAACTATTAAAATTAAATGTATTGTATAATAATTATACTATACTAAAATATAAAAAAAATAAATCTAAACTATTGTAATAAATTTAATAAAATATATAATTATATCTTTAGAATATCTTTAATATCTTTTGAACTTTTTCTGAAATTTAGTATAACGTTAAAAAATATAATATATAATATGCCATATTGTTATATATAGAGTGTATGCGCATGACGTCATATTTAATGCGCTTGGACGCCATACTGGAGTAATGAATAACATTGCTCAGCATAGGACAAACTTCGTTTTTGATTATTATTTCTTTCAGAAAAACGTATTTTTGTTTGTTTATTTGTTAGTATCATTTTTCTAAAATTCATGAGATACTAATTCAAACCTATTTTATTGCTCTCAAAAATATTGTGTAATTTATAAACTGGCCATATGATTCATTTTCCTATATGCAGCCCATGTTATTAGGTGATCCAATGTGGCATCAACTTTAACATAAATGCATAGACCCTATATAATATTGAATGTACGAATCATTAATTTTTTTTTCATTATATTATAAAATTTGTTCAATTTATTCAAAAATGTTTTACAGTATTATTGTTTTCTGTTCGGGTTTAGGTGTAAGAGTGGGCCAGACGTTGCCATAGACTTAAAACTCGGCCTTTCAAAAACAATTTTGTTTTTGTTTTTTATGTATGCTTTAATTTTGAATAAACACGATTATTTAATTTAAGATTTTATAAGGTTGTATTATTATACAAAAATTTGAAATACTTTTCAAGACAGATTTTAGTCATTCACTATAGTTACTGTGGTAGTCAAAAGGCGTAGAACACGTTGAACAAAAATCTTGCGCATGATATCCTAACGTACTTAAATATAACGTTAATTTGGCCGGGGTCATTGATTTCTAATTTATTTTTCATTCACAAATTGTCAGTTGCAACGTCCCAACTCGCTTGTTTCCGCGCGCGTATAGATTAGTGAGCTGTGACGTAACAAACCCGCAACTGACATTTTGTGAATATAAAATAAAGTAGAAATCATTGACCTCAGCCAAATTAACGTTGATATTTAGGTATCTTAGGATATTAGACACGTTTTTTGTTCTAGGTGTTGTTCTACGTCTTTAATGAAAAAACCTCATATTTTATAATATATATACTTCAGTTATATGACCCAGTAAGTTTCACATCATTAAATATATTATACTTATAGACAACTTGCATGCCGTTTTTTTTTTTTTTTTTAGTCTTTAAAACGGCATGCAAGTTTTCTATTCTAAAATATTCAATCTATTAACTATAAAAAATTTACTTGCACCAATTTACTATGATACAATTTTGTAATGATCATTTGTGTTTATTATTAACGTTTCAAGTTACATGCTAACGGTAAGGTACCTAATATTTAAATAAAATGAAACACAATTAATAAAATAATAAATTGCAAGAAAGAAAACTGCTTGAAAATAAAAACTTAAAACTACAATACATATTTGCACAAAATAAAAAAGTAAAAAAATGAAAATAAATATACAAGAAAAAAAAAATTATAAGTTAATGTATTTTACTACTAAATTAAAAAAAAAATAATTAAATATATAGTAATTTTGTAATGTACATAATTTTGAGGGATAGAATATTTCCTGATATACAAAATTTTAGTAAATCGTTAAAAAAAAAAAAACATAAAAATTGAAAGTTTAATTTCTCTTGAGAGATTTTCAAGGTTCATATTTTTTTTGAGATTTTTTTTTCTCCATAATATAATATGTTATATAATATAATATTAGAGATCGTCAAGGGAGAAATTTTCTACCCTCTGATAAGTTTTAACACGTGCAGTCTACTGGTGAATAGTCATAGAGCCTTAGGGATAAATTTATATACTTTTACTCCTGAGAATTAGCCAAACACAAACTATATATTTATATATATAACATACCTTCTTCTTTCTTTCTATCTCTTGTGACATCAATTTTCAAACATCAAAAAAAAATAATAATCCCTTGGGAATAACCAATAGAATTTTTAAAAAATTACGATTTTTAGTTAAATTTGAAAATATTTTTTTAATCATAGTTATCATCATCACAGATGAGTATAGAAAGTCAACTTTATTATGCTGACTATGTATGTTTTGTTATAATATCCGCTTCCGTTCTACGCATGCGCAGTATATTAAACCGGAAGCGAGTATCATTAAAATTATATAGTTAGTATCTTAAAGGATTAATCGTGTATCATGTATTTTTTTTCCATTCATGATTTTATTATAAGTTTCTTAATTTTTTATAAAGCAAGTAAAAAAAAAACAAAAAAAAACAAAAAAAACGTAAATTAAAAATGATGCAGATAAATAAAACTTACCAGGAAATCGTCGTAGACCAATTACATGTAGCGCAGGAAAGGTTTATATTAGGCTGCCTTAATTTTAAATCTTTTTTACCATCGTATGATCGTATATATTATGGAACATATGGAAATATTTGCTTCATCTTTTTTTTTCCTTGCTTTTCTTTTTTTTTTTTTTTTTTTTTTATCACTGATAACGATAAACCTTATTGAATTAATAAAAACACAAACTCTTATGTCCAAAAAGAATAATATAATGCGCAATTTTTACGTAAGGAGTTTAGTTGCTTTTTTTTTTTTTTTTTTTTTTTTTTACTTTTGATTAAATCTAAAAATCTTCAATTTTATAATTTTTTCTCTAATTACTCTGTAAAATTATTGTATTATTTAATATACTTAACTCCTGTACATCCTGTACTTTAGGAAGAATAAAAACATTCTTACATCATGTTTCATTGTACTGTGTGTTTATTTAATAATTTAATAAGCGTGTTTGAATTGAATGGCATTTATTGTAATGTGAATTATTGAGAGTGGAAAGTATAAGAGTGTGTGTGTGTGTGTGTGTGTGTGAGAGAGAGAGAGAGAGAGAGAGAGAGAGAGAGAGAGAGAGAGAGAGAGAGAGAGAGAGAGAGAGAGAGAGAGAGAGAGAGAGAGAGAGAGAGAGAGAGAGAGAGAGAGAGAGAGAGAGAGAGAGAGAGAGAGAGAGAGAGAGAGAGAGAGAGAGATTAAAGTGCGCGTACACGGAAAGAAGACTAACGAGTTAACTAAGATGTTTCACCTATTATGCTGTACCTTAAATAAGTTACTTTTTACCACAAAAAAAAAAAAAAAAAAAAAAGTGATGCAAAGGGGTTAGTATTTTTATATTTTGCAACAGTAATAATGAAGCAGGTATAGATTGTGATAGCACATAGATTGTGTATTATACATAGAAAATTCGCATTACTAAATTGTAACTGTGTGAACCTAAATTTGTTAATTTTCTTAGTTACTGCAGAATTAACTAAAAAGTTGTATAGCATAAAAAATCTGAAATTTTTTACAGTGATTAATTAGTGGATAAAAGGTATCTTCATAAATATTAAAAAATAATAATAATAATAAAATGGGGGATAATCATAGTGCCATAAGAACTCATGTTAATTTCAATAATTATTTTCTCTTTTATCTGATGGTCACGAGTTCTGAAAATTACTACTTCATTTGGTTGCTGTTACTGTTAACTTTCTAATTACATCATAAAGTTTACTAAGTTTTCCTTTTAGATTTTGAGATACAAACCATCGATCGCTAGATACAACATTTAAATTGTTTTAAGAATGAAACTGAAAACAAAATTTAGTGATTATTTAGTGTTCATCATTGTCATTGCTTCTCGATTGCTTCTATTATTATATAACTAATATTAAGCTATAATAATTTGATTATTATAAACCATATTATGAGAGAGCTGGTGGGAAAACCTTTTGTCTTTGTAAGCCCTGTATAAAGTCTTACCACACAGTTTCGTAATTTTACTGATTTTGATTGGGGGAAATTGTATTCTAATGAAAGTCCAGTCCAATAACATACACGCTGTGCTTGAGATATGAGAAGACTACCTATAGAGTAGAGTATTCAGATAGACAGACTACAGAGAAACAGACATATCAGATGCAGCATTAACAACAAACTGGCAGCAAGCAGGACCTTTTTCTGTACTTATTTTAGAATTCCTATTAGGCAAACAGAAGACTCTAGCAGGTCGCAGTTAAATTAAACTGATTAGCTAGAATAACGTGTAAAACTGAAATGTGATCCACAGTTCACACCAGCATGACCATATGACCATGCTATGTGCCAAATCATGGAAGGACCTGCAAAATGCACTGCGTGGGTGGAGAAGTGCAGTAACTTCAGATAGTAACCTGCAGCAGACTCACATTTGATAATAGGCAAACAAAAAACTATATGTAGTAGGTTGCTAGAAGACTAGTTTATATAGATACACCTTAGCCAAAACGAGATTTAGTGATTTTTACAACCCCTTTGTTCTCAAACAATTTTCCACAGATAAACATCAAAATTTTACATGTGATCAATCAATTGAAGTTAATTAAATATACACTTGAAATTTTAATGTTTTAGTTACTTTAGCTTGGTTTGGCAATGTTTAGTGTGTAAATCGTCATGCTTTGGACTTCGGACTGAACTTGAGTCCAATTGAATAAGCACAGCAGCACTGACTAGTAAACAGCCTGGCACACTGCAGCAGACAGTAGGTAAGCCAAGGATCACAGGAACCACAGGAACCACAGGAACGAAAGGAGCCAGGATTCCCTTTTTGTTATTAGGCCAACAGAAGATACTAGCAGGTTGCTACTAAATTATTATATATAAAAAAGATTAAAATATTTTGCTAATATTTAAATATAAAATAAATTTAAATATAACCATTTTTCTAAAATTATTAATTAAAATAATATATTTAATAATAATAATTTTTTTTATTTATTTAAAAAATTTTAAATTATTTTTAAAAAGATTTATAATAATAATATATTATTATTGTTGTTTAAAAAAGTAGTAATTAACTTATAATTATAAGTAATGCGAGTTAGGTTCACGAAGTAGGTGTTGTCAGCCTCTTCATTGAAAAAAAAATTTTTCAACGTCGTAAATTTTAACCACGTTTTTGTGCGGCTTAGAATGACAAAAATATGCTTTTTTTGTAAAAAAAAAAAAATGTTTTCTTGCTTTTGCGGACCCCCTCTATCCACTCTATAGAATGCTCAAAACAGCGTTATTTCCACTTTATTTCTACATTTTAGGCAATTCCAATTACAATGCATATTTTAATTAAATTCTAATCTAAAATAATAATATAATAAAAAAAACATTATTAAATAAATTTTGTCTCGCTCAATATGAGTTATGGTGATATCATTAATTATAAATAATTTCTATATGGTATATACGTAAATTTAAATTGTATAACGGAAGAAAAAAAGAAAGAAAAAAAATATATATTTTTCTTTCTTCCTTCTCGAATTCGTTGAAAGAATAAATTGGTGTTAGAGAGAGTCAGAAATCTTGTGTTCAATTTCTCCCTTGTGAATTCAGGCCCAATTACACGACTTTATCCCTAGTGTAACATTTACTACTCTCTTTTACAAACGATCTCTAAACTGAACTGACCATACCTAGCACGTATCTACCTACTTTATACTTCATTTCAAATATACTATCATATGACGTCACTATAAGGTATCTTTTTTAAGGTATTGTTTAATTATTATACGTATTAGATTTTTTTTTTATTATTAATGAGGAAGCAAAAAAAAAAAAAAAAAAAAAAAGGAGGGGGGTAATTTTATTTCATATTCTGAAGAGGATATTGTCTTAAATCGATTGATAACGCATATTTCTAATTTTTAAGTTTATATTGAGTATTTTAAATTAATTTTTGTTAATAAAAAAATTACGTCTTTATTATGCATTTGAGCACAGGAAAAAGTTACCAACTATGACGTAATTTCATGATTTAAAAAAAGTAATTAAAAATACTTAATTAATGTACTGAAAGTAAGAAATTCACATAATATGAATCGATTCAAGACGATGTCCTCTTTTAGAGAATATAATATGCAATAAAATTACCACCCATTTTTTTTTTTTTTTTATGTCCTACCTATCATTATTATACTAACCATATACGTAAATCATATCTAATTATTTTATTATTCATTTCAATCAAATATATACGATAGTATGAAAACACTATACAGTATACATAAAGTATCTTTATTATAGAGATACTCGAAAGTCAGAGAATTATTTCGAATTATGCGAATTATTCAATAATATAAATTATACGATTAATAATATATAAACAATAATATAAAAAAAAGTTTAGCATATAAGATACACCAAAATGTGTGAACCAACCGATAAGGTTGGATATTAAAAAAAAAAGAAGTAAATTATGCAATATATCATATAATTATACGATACGTATAATACTTTTGTGTTTATATTATCTACTTATTATGACGCTGTTAATAAATATTATATATATAAGGACTTTATTGGGATATTATATTACCTAAAAATATACACCTATATGTAACAATATCGACAACTTGTGTAAAAAATATTAAAAAAAAAAAAAAAAAAACATATTTTGATTGTACACCAAAATATTATAGCAATTTATAACTTTTTTTCTTTAGATACTATGGTCGTTATAAGCATTATTAATATTATATTTCACAATCATTTATCAATAATTTGCATTTCACCTTTCACATCTCAAATCACAATACAGTAAATAGACTTTTAGCCTATATCCTTCTGTTTTTAAACCAATTTACATCACATTCTGTACATAAGATCTATACTATTGATTCGAGCATACTTGTGTGATTATATTTTCATTCCTATCGATTATATATATCAAACACATAATATTTATAAAGAATATTACACAAAATTATTATTATATATATACATTTTATAAACTTGTTATATTATAAATAATATTTACAATTACTTTAAATAATTTACAAAATAACAAAAAAATATAAAATAAAATATATTTTTATTATTATTCTTGGCACGTATTTAAAACAATTTGACGCTCTATATAACAGCAATCGCTCAATCAGTTAACTTTTATATATAAGAAGATTTGGTTATAGCACAGTACGTGACAACTGCAATGCTAACTTAGTTTTAAAAACCAAAACTTATAAAGTAATTTGCTCTCTCTTTGAAGAAAGAAAAAGTAAAAAGAAAAGAAAAAAATGCGTGACAAAATTTGACGCAAAAAGTTATTTTAATTCCAAAAGACGTCAATATTTGACCCCCGCCTCTCACCCTAACTCCAGTCTTGACGGTGAACTCAGGAAAATAATTTCTTTCAGGTCTATTAACTATGGTAACTTTTATTACAATTTTTTTTTTTTTTCCCCCTTTTTTTGGAATTAAAATTCCAACATGAGTCTTCAGCTAGATTTTTCTAAAATAATAATTTAAAAAATACAAACCAATTTTTTTTATTTTTATTATTATTAATTGAAATTTTTTAAATTTCGTAATTCATAATTTTCCATGCCACTCCTCTTAGTTTTTTTTTTTTTTTTTTATTCATTTTGTCTTATAGAAAATTAATAATATGAGGAAAAGGATTTTTCCATAATAATATGTTTTAAGATATAATGATTTATGTCAAATCGCCGCTAAATGGAAACTTAATATAATAAAGTTCAATTTATAATTTATCAAATTTATTTTTATTTAGTCAATTGTAAAGATAGCTCATCATAAGTCATACAATATATGGTGTATGCGCATGACGTCATATTTAATGGACTTGAACGCCATACTGGATTAATGAATAACATTGCTCAGCATAGCACAAACTTCGTTTTTGGCTATTTTGTATGCTAAATCGGTTAATATTTTATTATTATTATTTTTCTCATATACATTGAATACTAATTCAACCTGTTAACAGAATCAATGCTCTCAAAAATATTGCTTAATATTTTAAAATTGACATAATTATTAAAGACCCATTTCCTTAAGCGGCCCTTAATATTGAGTGATCCAACATGGCGTCGACTTTTTACATGAATGCATAAGTCCTATACGATTTCTTTCTCTCTGGTACCTTATATTCAGAGGTTTTCTCTTAAATTATCTCTCTTTTAATAACGAGACATACATAACTAGTATAATTAACTTGTATAAAAGCATTTTAACGTAATTGCTTGTAGTTTTGCACAACTTATTGAAGCTTTCGTTTAATATATATATTTTGTTAATAATAATAATATATAATAATAAATATATAATAAATTATATATAATATCAATATCCCATCCCAAGTATATTAAAATATATTAAACACATTTTATGATTATATTATTTTTATACAATAAATATTGTATTATAATATAAACTGTGTGTATATTAAGCATTATTTTAAGTATAAAAGAAATTTAAATTATACAATTTTTTTTTTATTTGTTTTTTTTTTAATTTCTTGCATTCTTATTATTTACCGCAATCATCATGTTATATTACTGTTTTGAGCTGATATAAAAAACATTGCTCATAGAGAACTACAAATATATTTTTGACATCCTTGTTTTCTATTTATATATATTATATATATTTTTCTTCATTTAATTTTATTTTTTCTCGGGTGTAAATAAAAAGCTCATTTTAGTCTTGAAAATCAACGATATAGTTCATATCATAAATAATAATATTATTGTTATAATTGCAAAAAAAAAAAAAAAAAAAAAAAAAAAAAAAAAAAAAAAAAAAAAAAAAAAGTAGCATTACATTACACTTATTTTAAGCAATGTTATTCACTATACTGAAGACTGAAGTATATAGCGTTGAAGCACAAGCTTCAGTGAAACCATACCCAAACTATTTTTAACGCATTTTAATACAAATAACAAATAAAATTTATACAACTTTACAATCAGCTGATTATTATTATTTTACTTAAATTAATAATTTATAAAAATTACTAAATATTTCACCCGCTAACCATCTGGTATGATTATATATTATGCTCTATTTTATGCAAGTATATAGAATCATGTTATATGAACTCTCTTATATATAGTAACATAGTTTTCCATCTCCCTCGCCCTCTATATAGCACAAAATTCATCCCTTCTTTAGTTATTATTTGAATATCTGCCCTTGCATCTAAATATGCACTGCGTATATATATAATATAACAGAGATAATAGAGAGGACAGTATATGTATGTATGCTATACTAAAAAAAAGTGTAGTATTGTTATATTTGTATAATGTGTATAATTATAAACATGGTGTTGTTTGATATAAAAATACTTCGAGAAAAAAAAAGTGAAAAAGTTTTTATTATATACCAGAATTGGCTTAGTGCAGTAGTTTTTTTTTTAATTCTTTTTATTATTATTATTATTTTTTAATATGTCGTTGTTATATTTATTTTATTTTTGACGAAGCAGTTGTATTTTGACTTGTTTTATATATGCATGGTAGGAGATCACAATGTTCCTTTTTGCCAAGATCGCATTTGCCTTTTTCTCCCTACCTATTGGGTTTACATTATCTTTTTCTGTAACAACTTTTTTGTATTGTTATATGTTTTTAATGCCCAATAAACAATTATTTAATTTAATTTATTTATTTGTATAATATACAGACTAATACTATTTAAAAAACTACACGTATCGTGTTTTGCTGTATATAGCAATAAAATGCATTTATAAATATTGTGATTTATTATTATTTTAAATATGATCTTTCTTTTTTTAATTGGTAAAAAATTAGTTTAAATAATCTTGGAGGACTTGTAGATTTAGGTCAGTAATCGCTATCAGCTGATTGGAAAAAAAAAATTCTTAAACTGATTTTTTTTTTGTATATTATTAAAAATAACATAAAATTATGGTATGGAGTACAATTTTGGACAAAATTTTGAATGAGAGATGTTGACAATTATACCCACGAATTTTTTTATTTTATTTATTTATTATTATTATTATTATTTTTTTTTTGCGACCTAACTTCAAAGGTGAAGAACTATAAATTTTTTGCCTCATGCTTTAAAATTATTTCATATATATAGCAAAATAAGACAGACGATCAAAATTGGAGATATTGGCACTTTCTTTTATTTATTAAAAATCCAGTACTATTTATAACACTAAAATTTCCATTGGTATAATTTTCCTACATAGTTTAATTGTAGTATAGCATCTTGAAAGGGGGAAAATAACCTTAAAAAAATATATTCTTTTAAATTTGAAACTCATACAAATCACAAATTAAATTTGTACACACAAGTTTGGAAGGGACGATATGATATGCCATTCTACAGATATTTAACATCCACACATGTGCATTCAGTGCTTTAATTGTTATAAATTTTAACTCTTTAGCTGCTTTGTCAATATATTTAACGTATTCATAATTTTCGATCAAAATTCAATTTAAAATTGCTTGAAATTTCATAATCGGTTAAAACTTTATAATAATTATTATTAATTAATATTAAATTTTTTATATATTTAAAAATACAAATATACTGTGTATTATAAAAATTAAATAAAAAAATGTAAACACAATATTATATACAAAATATTTTTTATAACTGACAACTAAATATTAAAAATATTCATATCTTTTATAGTATTAAAAAATACTATTTTTATTAGGCATTAAAAAAAATATTAAGGAATTAGAAAAACGAAAGGGAATCTTTAAATGCAATAGACCTGATGAAATAATAAACTTTAACAACTTATTACATATTTGAATTTCTTTAACTCTTAAACTTTACTGTGGTATTTATTATGAAGTCTATAAACATCAAGCTGTACCGTCCAGTCAACATATATATATATATATATATATATATATATATATATATATATATATAATAAATGTATCAAGGTAGGAAAATACAATTGTGCGCATACGCGTTCCTGGGTTTTGGGGGGTATAGAATGAAGAGAGAGTGAAGGGGAGAAGGGGGGAAGAGTTGCAGCAATGCCATCGATTCTCTCTAGAGACTAAAATCCATGAGAATTCAATTGAACAGGTACAGTACATCAATAATTTCTGATTGATATATATTTTTTGTTTATGTCAATATAATTTTTTTTTTTAAAAAAATCCTAAATGAAGTACTAATTGATTATAATTGAAGTTCTCTTATGTAAATCAAATATTGACAACATACTTTTTATATACCATATTTAGATGGTCAAGTATTATAAAATTTTAGAACTCATGACTGTCAGAATATTGAATTTTTTTTTCTGTTTTTGGTGTAATATAAAATTTGCCATTAAAAATTTTGCACACAGGAAATGCATTTTCTTGTTTTATTATTATAATTTTAATATTATATAGTCGCATAGTTTCATTATCCTACCTAAAGTATCCCAATAAAACAAATCATTGTTTGCTGTTTTTAAAATTTGCAAAATCATTGCCGCCTTTTCAGCAATAATAATGTTGCTAATCTAAATAAACGATTCAGAGGACAGAAATGGTAATTAGGTTAATAATAGGTATGTTTTTTTATATATTAATATTATTATTATTTTTTTAAATGACAGTTCCTTGGGCTTTAAGAGGAACTCATATAGAAAATGTACAGTTTTTGAAAACACGTAAAAAAAAAAAGAAAGAAGAAGAATTAGATTTATAATTTAATATGACAACATATCCATTTTTTAATGAGGTTTCCGTTACCCAATTTATATTTACATTGCAACTGCTATCCTATACTCAAGTTTGATTCTATTTAAATACATTTAGAATTATAAATTTGCAGTTAAATTTATAATTAGTCCCAACTAGAAGATGTCTGATACAGAATGAGGTCTGGATAAAAACAACAACATATATGATATACATTATTACTGAATAATTTTTTTTACAGTTATTGCATATATGGTCACATATGGAGAAACTGTAATTTTGTCGCACTGTTAATTATTTTGGAATATTAAAAAGAGGTGACATTTTCATGCAATTCACAATTTGCATTAATTTTATTGCAAACTTATATATATATATATATAAGATTAACTATAGTGATATAGTTGTTTACTCAATGCTTTTTTCTTATGTAAAAACAAATCTGATCATACTTTTTGCAACAATGAAAAAATTCTATATAATTATGCAAGTCGTAAATGAATATCTTATAATATGATGAAAAAAAATATAATATATATATTTATTCATTTGTTATGAAATGACTTTGCGCACTAAAAGCCTTATTCCCATTAAAACAATGCTAACAAATTGCTGCGCTGTAAGCTACCAAGCTACAACAAATAAAAGACTATGTTGTGTATATTTCTGAAAAAAAAAAAAAAAAAAAATCTCGATCTGTCAATCTATTAAATCTTTTTTTTTTTTTTTTTTTTTTTTTTTTTTTTGCAGTACACAGTAGAATTTTTTTTTATGAGTCATAAAACAAAACAAAAAAATGTTTTTTGTGAAGTTTTTTGGAGACGATGAAAATCTCGCCTGAAAAATACTTTGTAATGGGTAGTTTTATCATTTTTAATTACTTTATATTCAAACAGCAATAATTGGGCATTCGTTGTTTCATTATCATGCAGTCCCTCTTCAGTCCCATAGTATTTTATACAGTGAACATCAGATAATTCAATAAAACAAATTGGGAAAAAAATATGACATTTGGACCAGAAAACGCCCACCTTGTATTTAAAGAGCTATATTGAGCATTCTAGAGTGGGTAGGGTCCGCAAAAATAAGACAAAAAGTTTTTGATAAAAGACTTAATTTTGCTTTTCTGAGAGCCGCACATTTTACGTGGTTATAAATTTATAATATAAGAGAGTGAAATAATTTTTTGAAAAGTCGGGGAGTTAAGAGTATAACGATACAATTTATAGTCTTATCAAATAATATCAAATTTTTTTGTCTTCTAAGATCTGACCGAGCAGCTTTGAGTACATCGAACCATCAAGTTAAGCTATTAACTTATTATTAATAATCGTAAAACGATATTATGAAACATTAAATAAAAAAAAAATTTAAAAATATAAACTAAAAATTAAATATTAATTTTATTTATAATAAACAATTGTAACATTATTATATTATGTAATATTAATAATAAATAATTTTTTAATTTTTTTTTTGTAAATACATTTTTGCTCAAACCCATTAAAATATACAAGTTAGTGTAATATTTCTTATATAATCACTTAAATTTAAAATTCCTTAGCTATTTAAAAACTCTCAAAAGGTTGTATTGCAATTCTCAAAGATAGTAGTATTTGATTGGCTATTCACGTCACCATCGATAAAATAATAATAAAACAAATTTAAAAATAAGTTTAAAGCCATAGACCACATAAAACAACATGTGCTTTTTAATGAATAAACACGAAATGGGATCTTCAAAACTGATGACAATTTTTACCTAATAAATGTTAATGTAGCCCCACGAGAGAGCGTGAAAATACTGTAAAGTATGCAATTTGCGTGAAAATTCATGTTTATGACGTCAGAAACATGCAAAAATTAGTATGAAAATGTAGTGCGGGTTGCATAAATCGAATATTCTGATCACTGCTACGGGGCTACTGTTGGGTTTTGAGACAAACTAATGTTATTTATGTAAATCCCATCAAGTGTTTTGTGATATAAATGCTTATGTTTTTCTCTGGTCTATTCCTTTAATATTTACTTGCAGTTTTTCACATTCAACAGTAAAATTGTGTACTAAAAATAATGTATTTATAATGGGGGAAAATAACGAAATTAATGTAAATAAAGTTATTATACCAGTATATAACATAAAGAAAAAAAAATACAATCACTACTAATTATTAATTAATAAGACCCTATGGTTAAAAATTTGGAAACATGTAATTCATTGTTTTGCACTTTTATGTATTTTACGTACATTTAATAGAAATGTTAAGGGGGGGGGGGTGGAATCTTGTAATTTTTCACAATCCAACTTTGAATAATAATATTCTGTTCAAAAAACTGATTCACATATTTAAAAATCAGTGATATTTATAATTTGAATTAAAAAAAATCCCATTAGCAGGAACAACTATAGGGTGGTTTCATTCATGTTAAAGTCGACGCCATGAGTGAGTACTAAATAACATTGGCTGGTATAGGAAAATGGCACATTTTGCCAGTTTAAAAATACTTTGCAATTTTTTTGAGAGCATTGATGCTTTTAACAGGTTGAATTAGTACCTCAAGTATGCAAGAAAAATAATAATGACCAAAAAATAGCTAATTTACCAAAGAAAATAGCCAAAAACTACATTTGTCCTATGCTGAGCAATGTTATTCATTGCTCAAGAGGAGCATCGAAAAGCACTCAGAATGACGTCATGCGCACACACCCTATAGCATATACTAATTTTATTATTTAACCATACTAAATACTGTATATTAATACTATACGTATTTTTATGTGCAATATCAGATTTAATTTTCATTACGAGTTAAAATTGAGAGGCTCGCTTTTATGAGAGATACAAAAAATACAACTCACTTTTTTTTTAATGTCGTATTAATTTAAGTGATTTTTGACAAATATAATACCTATTATCAAAATTTCAGAACTGTATAGTTACCATTGAGAATAAGATTTAAATTTTTATCAATGTGTTGCAAAACTTTTAAAAAAAAAAAAAAAGTTAAATCTACATTAATAATTTTGGTGAAATCACCACAAAACCACAAGTATTTTTATATAAAAAAATCCAGTTTTATCGTTGATATTAATTATTTAAATAATTATTTAGTTGTTCATTAGTTTGGGTTTTCGTTGTATATATATATTTTTTCTGACTATAATTTTAGAAAAAAAATACTGTGGCACATAATATATAAGTTTAAGGGTTGTATTCAGATGGCTTGCATTTCAAAATCTAAAAATAAAATTTCAAAACTTTATGATGCCATTTGAAAGTTAAATAGTAACAGCTAACTATCATACAAATTTTAGAACTCAAGACCATCAGATAAGAGAGAAAAAAATAATTTAATGAAATTAACATGGGCTCTTATGGGACTAAACTTTCAAAAAAGCATAATTTAAAATCTAGCATGACCCCCTAATTTTTTTTTTTTTTTTTTTTTTTTACATTTTTGAAGATACCTTATCTTAATGTATCACTGGGTGAAATTTCAGATTATCCTTTCTTTGTAATTTTTCATTCAAATATCGTAGTTACACCTGGTTTTCCGACTTAAATTCTACCATAAATTTAGAATATCGATTCTACTTCATTAACCGAATACACTTTCCTTCATTATTGCCAACTATCATTCACCATACACCTATCAAATGAACGTAAAACTAATCAAAACATTTTTGCTAATAATATAAATTAAAATATTTTTATTTAATAGTTTAATATTTTTTTGTTAAATAATATAAATAATAATAAAACAGACGTAAATAAATTATAATTTTTACTTTTTTGTTTTTATAAATTTTTGTTTTCTTAAGTTTTTTATTTTTTTTATTGTTATTTATTATTTTTTTTTTTTTTGCATTAACACATAAATTTCTAAATATATGTTCTGAGAGGTGATAAAATGTAGTGCCAACATATTTATAACATAATGGAGCTTATAGGTATAGAGCGAGAAGAAAGCTAAGGGTCCCCTAATTTAACATTACGCTCATGGAAAAAAACAGTTTCTTTTTTTTTTTTTTTTTTTTTTTTGCGATTTTTAAGAAAATTATTACATCGATTCCTGAGAAATTTAAATATATAAATAGGTAATACTAGCCATAAATTTATGTGTTTTAAGACATAGAAATTTTTAAAGGATTTTTTAATCCGATAGCCTTCATTGTGATTACAAAATATTATTAATAACTGTTTAAAATCTCTAAAATAAATAGTATTTTCTCTTACAAAAACATCAGTATAAAATCACCATTAAAAGACATTAATAAAGTTCATGCAGTATCTACCTATCTACCTATGCTGAGTTACCTATATTTTATATCACCCTTGTAGTAGCTCTCTAGCGAGTTACTTGCTTTTACTGCTGGGAATTGAAACTAAAAAAAAAAAAAAGAAAGTGAATCTTTAGTATATTACTCATATCATCTGTAATATAATTCACATTACTAATTAAATTTTTTTTTAATATTATATTGTGATAATTTTATTTTGTTTTAATAACAAGATATTTCTAACAGAACATTTCAAACTAATTATTTATTTTATTTTTTATTAAAATTATTTATTTACTAATATAGCAAACAACTAAATACTATCTTGAAAATTTAATAGGTTTTCCATACTAAGTATGAATCGCTGATTGAACAATCATGAAACTTAATAAAGGTATTAAACGCTCATATACTAAAATACGAGAATTAATAAAGTAGAAATAATAATAATGAGTCGTTCTAGCATGATGGAATTGGAAATGTTAGTTTTTATCATTATTATAAGTAGAAATACATTCACATATTTAAGGCGATATATTATATATAAGCTTTATGTTTATCTCAATATAATTTATACGTATTCTGATTGTAATGAAGCTTGAAAATTTCAATAATTTTATAAAATAAAAACTCGCTACACCTGAATCTCCTTAATTATAATACTTTTAGAACATACATGATTCTGAATGTTCTAATCATGATACAATGGAGGTTATCGGTTTAGCGCGCGGGGTGATGCGGGGAAAGCTAAGGGTCCCCTAATTTAACATTACGCTTATGGGGGAAAACACTTTTTTTGAGATTTTTGAGAAAACTACTCCTCCGATTTCGGAGAAATTTAAATGAGAAATACTAGACATACTTTTACGTGTTTTAAGCCATAGAAAATTTTTACGAATTTTTTAAACCGATAACCTCAATTGGTTTTGAAAACCTTAATTTAAAGGTAGTTGTTACCATGATTGAATTTAAAATGAATTGAAAAAAATGTGAGGACAACCTTTTTAATTTCAGAGTTACTAGAGTTCTAGCTTAAAAAATTAATAATAATTAAAAAAAAAATGATGTTTGGAGAATCTTTTTCTGCTACTAAAATGACAATTGATTTCTTTAAATGCAATGAATATTTTTTTTTTCTACAAAAAAAAAAAAAAAAAAAAAAAAAAAAAAAAAAAAAACACTTTAATCTTCCATCCCTCTCGTATTTTACTTTCCAGATATACAACTTTTCATTTTTCCGTCATATAGTAAAAAGTGAAACATTTAAGATTAAACATAAATTGACATACCTGCTTCGTCACTGCATCGATAAGTCGAACAAATATGTCTTGTTCTTGTCGTACACCTGAAAAAAAAAAATCACACAACATTTGTCAATAATCAGTCACCTAGTAATATTAAATGTTATAAATATTTAAATTAAAATAGTTCCTAATGTGCTGCAAAAAATAAATAAATAATAAAAAAAAAATTACTAAACTATAACTAAAGGAGAAAACTTGTAAAGTAGCCTGCTTTACAATTTCTTTAGCATAGGTTGTATGAATTCATCATAAAAGTTAATGCCATGTTGGATCACTATTTACATGGACCAGTATGGAAAAATTACGCATTTTACCAATTTAAAAATACTTAGCTATATTGAGAGTTTTCTTTTTTTTTTTTTTTTTAATTTAATGCGTTTTTGTACGAGAATGTGTGATGAAAAGTACTTTTCAAAAACATGGAAATATTTTTGAGATCATCGGTGCTGTTAACAGGTTGAATTAAGTTTTCAAGTTTGTGAAAAAATAATATTAATACTAAATAATAAACAAATGTACCTAGGAAAATAGCAAAAAAAAAAAAAAAAAAAAAAAAAAAAAAAAAAAAAAAACACGTTCATCCTATGCTGAGCAATGTTATTCATCGCTCCAGTTTGGTGCCAAAGCGCACAGTATGACGTCATGTGGCTACACCCTGTACCTTGATTACATTCATGATTTCCAAACGTTGCTTACTTAACATTTTTTTTTAACCCCAGTTTGTGTTCAAAAGGGTTGAGGGACATAATATGTTTGTATATGATGGTCCCGTCTCATTATATACATATCTGTTTGTTATTATGAGTATATGATCCCTTTAAGATTTTCCACAGGCTTATTAAAAGTTCAAGATCATATATACTGTACATGGCAAAAGTAATAAAAAAAATAATAATAAAAACAAAAAAGGATCTATGAAATTTTTTTTTTTTTTTTTTGTTTCAGCGCTAAATAATTATTTACTAAATTTAAATATAATAAAAGAGAAAGTTAAATTGTTGCAGCGTACAATATTGTCTTAAAATAATAATTATTTATTATTAGTGAAATTTTATGGAGATTTAACAAAAGCTCAATTGTTTTTCAATATAATAATATGTTATCTAACAATGAATTACCACATTAAATAGTTGATATCTGTTTGTGGGTAATAATGCAAACTTTACGCTCTCTTAACTTGGATGGATTTATCATAATTAAGCGTTGACAGGTGAGAGTTAAAGTGAGGGTGAGACAGAGAGAGAGAGAGAGTGAGAAAGGGGGGAGGAGGGTGGACATAAAATATATAAAATTATATATTATTGGAAGAAAGCTTATTGCTTATTGTTTAGTAAGTTTTAGCCATGTAGACATATACATGTCTGTATATATATATATATATATATATATATATATATATATATATATATATATATATATATATATATATATATAATTATATATACATATATATACTACTTTACATTAAGTATTACAGAGCATATAATTTTTTCAATTAATTTGAAATATAAATGATCAAAATTGGTTCTAAAGATAAGAATTTTATTTTATTTTTTACTTTTTTTAGCATATAGTAAAATAAATAAAGATTACATAACTTTGAATATAATATATTTTTTTAAATTACCATGCATATTTAATTTTTAATTTTTTAATTTAATATTGTAAAAGTTAAAGAAGATTTCTAAAAATCAGTACAATTTCATTGTCAATTTACTTGACAGTTCCTTAACATCTCTGATTAGCAATGGACTTTCAATAGCTTGTAAAATAATCGTTCTATACGTTATCAATGTTATAATTGAATTTTAACTAAAAAAAAATGATGAACACTTGAATTAAATAATATCATCAATTCCTTTAACATCAAAAGTATGAAAGTGAATGCATACTGTCAGTGGTACTGGTAACGTATAACCATATGAATTAACTGCAAGCAGTAAAATTGCAACGGAACCTTAATTTTGGTATGCTTTTTTCTATCTTGTAAGGCGGGAAATAAACTATACTGCGGGATTGGACTGAAAAATTGAAAAGAAAAAAAAATTATATATATATATATATATATATATATATATATATATATATATATATATATATATATATATATATATATATATATATATATATATATATATAAAAGAAAAAAAAGAAAAGAAAAGAAAAGAAAAGAAAAAAGAAATTTAAACTAATGAAAACTGTTATTACACAAAATTTGTAAATTATTTATAACTTCAAAATAGGTATAGTTATATAATGTTGCATACGTAGATGCATAAAATGGTGTTAATTTTATAAAACTATAGTTTATAAGTTAATATTTCTGTATAGTGGTTTATTCCGCAGTATAACAAATATTTAAAGAGATAAAATGTGGTTAGAAATGCGGCAGCTTTTCTCTCTCTTCTCGTATCACCTGTTACCTCTCTCTCTCTCTCTCTCTCTCTCTCTCTCTCTCTCTCTCTCTCTCTCTCTCTCTCTCTCTCTCTCTCTCTCTTTCTAGCACTCTTTCTCTCATTTACAATAATATTTGCTTGATAATATTATTCTTTCTTTAAAAGTTTTAAATATGCACCTAATATATGATTTTAATTTATGAAGCACTTTTTATATATAGCCTCTATCTTCCTCTCTCTTTGTCTTTATGTGCATTAGTTTAAAGGCTATCAAATTTTAAATACTAATAATTTTGTATAGAATAACTAAATATTTGAAAAATAATAACTTTTAAAATAATTTATGGAATGTATTTTATTTTTGTATATAATGTGAAAATATTTTAATAAATTATATGTTAATATTTTACATAATTATTTAGAAAAAATATTTATTTTTATTGCTCATCTACACTAAGAAGAGTATGATAGAAATTGTCTAACTAAATTGAAAAATTGAACCCGTACTGATCATTTAAATCTGTGTGGGATGTTTGCATTAACCAGAAGGAATATTAATGAGTAAATTTCATTCTAAAATTCTGATTCGTTTATAGTAATTAGGGAATTATATGAATGTTAAATTTTTAAATGGATACTTTATTAATAAATAATAAGAACACTGAATAATCAATTTTAAAGAACTAGCAATTACACCCCCCCCCCCCCCCCCCTCAGAAATATACACAAATTCAGGAACTATTAATACCATAGCAAAGTGCAAACAGACGACTATGTTTCTGGTATGATTTAACATGTTTGCTTATGGGGGCATGGCTCTTGTTTAAATTTTTTTCTCGATACAGCAATTCGATATTTGGCTAACAAAGCCCTACTCTAAAGCTATTGTTTCCTAAATTTCAAGTCGATAAGATGCACAAAAAAAAAAAATAATAATAATAATAGCTCATTGCGTTTATTGACTATAATTATATTAGTTACTATTTTCTTAGGCGGCAGCAAAAATCATTTCCTACAGTACCAATAATCTAGCACTCGATCATATTTAATACGAAGGCTTATTATAATTTATATAACTTTTAGGTTAGCGTTATAGCAACCTCTATAGTAAAAAGTTTAAAATTTAATAATCTCGCAATTTTTTAATTTTCTTTTTTGTCTCACATTTACATTTCAATAAAAATACTGAAAAATATATAGATGCAATGAAAACACTAATTACTTACCATTTGCATAAAGTAGTTGCAGTCGATATTGAATTCCATTGTTAGTTTTCTGTCCATTCTCTTCCTGTAACAATACAAATAAGAAAAATATTAAACCTCATTTTACTGTGTTATTTAAATATAAGACTGAATGTGCAATAGTCTGCAGTGATTAAACTAAAAATAATAATGATAATAATATAATAAATAAATAAATTATATAGTATAGGATTAGGTATGTATAAGAGATGTTTCCTTTTTTTTTTTTTTTTTTTTTTTTTTTTAATGAAGACGATTATTTTTTATCTATATTTATTTTATTTTTAAAAATAGAAAAATCTGATGTTTTACGTATATAACTATTAATAATGTATATAATGTAATTAAGAGAGAGAGAGAGAGAGAGAGAGAATGCCAATGTGCGAGCGAGAAAACCTCCATACTCTTGAAAGAAAAAAATATCAAGCTTCAAAAGTTAGCAAAATAGGTAATTCTTAAACAGAGAGAGAGAGAGAGAGAGAGAGAGAGAGAGAGAGAGGAGAAAATACAAATATATCAAATTTGGGAGGATCAGTATCCCATAATATAAAATAAATTGATTTTTTTTTTTTTTTTTTTTTACATTTATTAAAACATTAATGTCATTTAAAGGCCTAATAAAAAATCCTAATGGAGTGTGATTCATGAAACCATTTCGGCTATACAGAGGCCGAATAAAAACGCACGGAGAAAAGCACGGCCTTATAGGAATCTATAGTAAAGATCCTATATATAGAATTTCTGAGCCTTTAGTTGGCAATAAGTCCTTTACTATATAGGTAACAGAGTGCTTCGTTAAATCACATCTAAATATTTTAATAAACATAAATTAATAAACTTTTCTTTTTCTCTCAATGCGTATGTTTGGTTACAAAAAAAAATAATAATAAAGCATGAACCATTAGAAATTCACACTTTATATCTATATAACATACACAGTAAAGTAACTTACACACGCACACATATACTATATAGTATGATAATTATGGTTGATGAAGTAATTTGCAATGCTACATTAGATTTTGTTATTGACAGTAATACCATTATATTGTATATATCGCATCACTTTGAATGACAATTATTATTGTTATTATTATTATAATGCTTATTCAATCGAATCAAATAATATACTATATTATATGATGTCTATCTGAAATATATGGTGTATAACTAATGTATATAAACTGCAAGTGTCAATCATTAATGTATATATATAACTGTCAATTAATTACTAATTTAATTATTAATTATATTATATTGATGATGGATTAGTAAAATTTTTTAAAATAATTATATAAAGAATAATACTTAAATATGTTACAATTTTTATAATAAATTTTAATAAAATTTATTTATTTATTTTATATTAAACAAATTTATTATTGCGTATTAAAATAAAAAAATATATAAATATTTAACACCAAGAAATTTTACACGTTAAAATGTTATTATTTCTATTCACTTCTGTCGAGAGTCATTTGCAATGTACTGTATACTGTTACGTCTGACGTTTAAGGGTTGTATATTCTAGGTCTAAACTATATAGTTGGCTTGTATACAAGGTATATCAAAACTTAAGTGAGTACGGTACCGACCTTATATTTTAAAAACTAGAAGTGTTTTGGGTCAAAATTAGGTGTCATTGTGTAGCTAAGGGTAGCTACACTAAGGGTAGCTATAGTCGTGATAAAAAATTTCAAGATGTTTGACCGTCCAGAAAAAAAAAGAAAAAAATCATTGAAATTAACATTGGGCGTTATGGGCTTATTATTTCTGAAAATCATATAAAATTAATTTGCAAGGTGACCCCCCAAAACTTTGATATATTTGAAATTGTCTCAAGCTGAAGTATCATTGAGCAAAATTTCAGATTTTTTTTATGACAAAAGTTATAGTTAGTTATAGTATAGCCTAGTATAAATATACTATGGTTATATAGTTAGTTAGTCTAATTGCCGACGTCGGTACCCTACTCCCTTAAAAAGAAAAGTTCAAGACTTTATGATGCCATTCGAAAGCTAATTGTAACAGCTACTTATATGATGTATACACACAATTGTAATGATATTGTTCAAATTCTGTTTTTCTGCCACAAAAAAAAAAAAAAAAAAAAAAAAAAAAAAAAATGCGCATTACATTTGCATAACCATAGTTGATCGTCAATTTATAGTAACAAGAAGCAGGAATTACGAACATGAAGTATTCATATTTGAACATTTTCATTCAGCGATGATTTATCGTATATAAGAATCACATTGTTATTTAATTATTTTACCATTATAAATCTAGCACTATTACAAGTATAATAGTGCTAGATTGATAATGGTAAAATAATATATGATCACAATCGTTTTTTTCTTTTTTTTTTCTTGGACGCCTTGAAAGTATGCAGCTGTTTGAGCATGTTAGTAGAGCAGTTTGCCAACTCTCTCTCTCTCTCTCTCTCTCTCTCTCTCTCTCTCTCTCTCTCTCTCTCTCTCTCTCTCTCTCTCTCTCTCTCTCTCTCACCTCATACACTCCCACGCCAACACAAATAAAGAATATTTATGGATAAATATGTAATAATTATTCTAGCTCATTTTAGCACAATTTGTTCAACACAGCATAACCTATGCCATGCTACATAGATTTATTAAAAATGCTGTTCGTAAACCCTGTTCTCTGCTTGTAAAAAGACGATCACTTTTGGTTATTTAAATTGAATGCGCATTTTTTGGGTTAAAAAAAAACAGGGTTTACAAACAACACTAAAGTTACAAACAATAAACATTACTTTGTTTTAATTTATTATGTTATTTTTTATAATTTTAGTGTAGTTAAATTTACATAATTTAATTTTTTATGTATTTATTTTATTAAATTATTTAATATAATTTATAAGCTTGTTATTATATTTAAATTTTTTAAAAATACATTAATATATATAATTGCTCTATAAAGGCCATTTTTAGAAGTTGAAGCTTCTTTAGACAAGTAAACCATGTACTAGATTTGCTGTTTGCTATATAAGCGTTAAGGGAATTGGGGACCAACGCCGGCCATTAGAATAAAACTTTTCTCGTCATTAAATCTGAAATTTTGCATAATATAATTTAGCTTGAGACAATTTCAAATATATTTAAAAATTTTGGGGGGTCACTGTGCAAATTAATTTTTATGCTTTTTTAAAATTTTAAGCCAATAAGGCCCAATGTTAATTTCAATTTTTTTTTCGGGATGGTCAAACATCATGAAATTTTTATCACGGCTAGGTGTGTCCCTGTTAAAATATCTGTTCCAGGCCAACAATAAGCGATTTCACTCACATCCGTTTCTATACTTACTACGCATGCGCAGTAAGTCGAAACGGAAGCGCGTGTAAGTGAAATAAATAAAGTCAGACTCAAAACAGTTGTTCCTTTAATAGTCTTATTTCAAAATATTTATAAGATGCGAGAAATGTATCAAAGAGTTATTTAAATATTTTTAATTTCTGAATCTTATTAAATAATATCTATATAGTGTACTAACCTGATCTTTCTCAATGAATCCAATGAAAGCAGTTCTTTCAATCTCAATGGGTTGACCTGCGCGATCATACAGTGCGATCACAAAGTGGAAGAAGTTGGACTTGCGTAAGTTGCTGGGAGGTTGTTTCTCGAAGTGAGCACGACCTATCCCCACACTGAAAACATTAACAACAACAAATTAATAATTATTATTATACAAGTTATGAATACTAACATAATTATACAATATATTTTATAATGTTACAGTACATAATATATAAAAATAATATTTTTTATATATATATATTAATAAAGGATATAATAGGATAAAAATATAATAAATATAATATCCTTTGTTATATACGCTACTTTTTCGTTCTTTTCTTTCTCTTAAATTTTTGTTACATATTATACATTTTTTACTTTTAATTTTTTATACAAATTAAAATCTTTATAAGTTTGGAAAGTCCTTTGATTTTAGTTAATGCATAGAAAAAAAACTCTCAAAATTACTGTATAAAAGAATAGGATTTTTGATCTAATATGAAGTAATTTTATATATACTAATAGTATAGTTGAACGGGAGCATTTTAAGTGGTACATTAAAAGGTGCATTCACATATTCTTAAATTTGTTGTAACTTTGCGCAGCAAAATAATTTTTTCCCATTTAAAACAATGCTATTTCACAATTTGCTGCGCAAAGTTGTAACAAATTTAAGAATATATGTGAATATGCACCTTTAGGACACGACAACTCCAAATATAAAATTTAGGAGGTCCAGATGTTATTTTTAATTTTTTTTTTTTTTTTTTTTTTTTTTTTTTTTACTATATAGGTGTAAGTGCATGGTTGCTACATCCCTTACTCCGTCAGCTTTACTTTTAAATCACAATATAAGGTGTGTTATATATTTTTGAATTTCAAGAGATTTGGACGTAAATTTTTGTTATTAATGCTCATATACAAATGTTTTTTATAGGTTAAATATAAATTTATGCATTTATATGTACGTATATATAGAAAAATTTATTCAAATAATTTGATTGATTTATATAATTTCAAAATTGCATACAATATTCTCTTTAGCTATATATATGTATATTTACTTAAAAAAAAAAAAAAAAAAAAAAACTGTGAGGCCAACAAAAGAAAAAGAAATTCAAAGAAACTATACATTTTTCTTCTCATAATAATATAATAACTTATAATCTAAATAAAATAGCACTTAAAATATTTGAAATATTTTCAGATTCAATACAAAAGCAATTTTGAGTGACGCGTTGGAATAATTACTCATGAGAAAGTATGTTTTACTCTCACGGTGTAAAAATATCACAGGAATTCCAGTAGCCGCTTGTCCCTTGGGTATTTAACTTCCCTAAATATATTATTTCTGTCTATGAGTTGACAATCGGCCTTTTTTTTTTTTTTTTTTTTTTTTTTTTTTCTACAAGACAAAACAACAGCTGAACTTGAAAGTGGAAACAATATAATATACTTTTTAATTGTTTCTTTTTTTATCATTTCCTTTATAATTATACTGTTTAAAAATAATGTTTAGTTGTTAAAGATCAATAATGAATATACCATATAGCAACAGTATATTGTTATTATTTAATTTAAGAGTTAACTTTTTTTAATACGTTGTATATTATTTTATTTTTTTATAATATTTTTACAATTGAATACAAAATTGAATAATATATATAGTTAAAGTTCGTGTTATTTTAGTTTTTTTTTTTTTTTTTTTTCTTCTTTCTTTCTTTTTTTTCTTTCTTTCAATATACGTTTTCAGTTTTTTTACATTTCCTATCAGTGAAACTATTAATATTTTCTTATCACCTGATTTCTAAATAGCACTACTGATTTCACTACACAAAGGACATTATTTATAAGAGTTTATATGAATGAAAAGACGATAATGTTGTTTTGGTTTTAAAGTCAATTTAGTAATACGCATGAATTAAAAAAGATATGCAATATAAATATTTGCCTTTTTTTTTTTTTTTTTTTTGCTGTATCTTTGTTGTAAATTATGTTAACCGACACACTCAAGCTTATTCAATTAAAATTTTCAGAATATTATGTTATAGGGATAGATGCTATTTGAGTATCTTTAATTTCTTTTGTTTAGAGAGAAAATGAATTATTATATTTTTATTTATTTTTTATAAATGTTAAACATAATGTGTTTAATGTGTGATAAAATGTTTGTTTTAATGTTTTGCATAAAATAATATTGATATTGCTATAAATATTTTGGTAGCATATAAAAAATATGATGCTATATTGTATATATTTGTCATTCTGTATATATATACATTACTATATTATTATTATTCAATATCATATAACTTAAGTTATAGTAAATAAATAATACTGAAATCTTGTTATAATTATTATAAACATGTTTTCTTCTATGTATATGATTAACTATGTATATGACCATCGTCAAGTGAGGAAATAAAACATTCTTAGTGCATATATTATAAAGTAAAGTAAAGTAAAGTAAAGTAAAGTAAAGTAAAGTAAAGTAAAGTAAAGTAAAGTAAAGTAAAGTAAAGTAAAGTAAAGTAAAGTAAAGTAAAGTAAAGTAAAGTAAAGTAAAGTAAAGTAAAGTAAAGTAAAGTAAAGTAAAGTAAAGTAAAGTAAAGTAAAGTAAAGTAAAGTAAAGTAAAGTAAAGTAAAGTAAAGTAAAGTAAAGTAAAGTAAAGTAAAGTAAAGTAAAGTAAAGTAAAGTAAAGTAAAGTAAAGTAAAGTAAAGTAAAGTAAAGTAAAGTAAAGTAAAGTAAAGTAAAGTAAAGTAAAGTAAAGTAAAGTAAAGTAAAGTAAAGTAAAGTAAAGTAAAGTAAAGTAAAGTAAAGTAAAGTACAGTAAAGTAAAGTAAAGTAAAAAAAAAAATAGATAGAGAGAGAGAGAGAAGTTAAATATTTCTTTTTAAAGTTGTAGTGATTATTATTGATGGCAATAAAATTCCATTAATTATAGCAAATATATTTCAGTAAGTTAGCAACAAACTTTTTGAATATTTTTTCTATAATTTGGGGTGTTAGTTTCATTATAATAACATAATCTTAAAACTCAACGATATAGAAATTTAATTCTTTAATTACTATACAGACTCATGAAACGCTGCTAAATGGAAAGTATTGTATTATAATGTTAATATAGAGTACTCTAGTACTCTATGTTAATATTACATTATACAGGAATTAAAAGTATATTATAAAAATATAATAATAACATTATTATCATCAAATTTATTGCAATAATAAAAAAGGTCTAAATAAATAATAAATACAAATTTTATCATGCATTGTCTGATGATTTTTTTTTTTTAAATTAATTAAAAGAAATGTTAACTTTAAACAACTTTTAATATGGAATGTTAAAAATGTACATATTTTGCACATCCTATTGTTGAATTTAGCATTACATAATACCAAGTTATTATAACCTGGAGGAGATTTTTAGCATTTCAACGTTTATAAAATAAAAAGTACAGCAATAAACATACAGTGCTGCCAATTTTTTTTAAGCATAAAATTTTTTTTTTTAAGTTTTTTCAGTTTTTTTTTAAATTTCTTTTAATTTTTTTTTTTTTTTTTTTTATCTTACAGTATCTATTTAATAATATTATATAATACAAAAAATAAAGTTTATATTTCCGTATTAAATAGGACAAAATAAAAACAATATTTATCAATAATATATTCAATACGTAGACGTACGAGATAAAAAAAGATTATAGTTATTTAACAATTATTAAAGTACATAGCCATAAATAATATAAAAAAAAACGTTGAAAAAAAATAAAATAAAAATAAATAACGATACACAATAAAATTTTCACAGCAATAATAACAAATGAAGGGTAATAAATTTATCGCTTGTTATTAAACAATGAATATTTACTCTCGTTTTATACTTTTTTTTTATTAATAATCGAAAACATATGTGTGTGTAAATTTGTGTATATATATCTAAATATATATATTTTTTTATAGAATTAATTGAACGATAAAATTTATTTTGTTATATATACATGATGTGTATTTTGTTAGGATTAAATTGAAGCAATTTAAATCATTTTGTTTATGGTCTTTTTATTTGACGCAATTGTGTTTGCAAAATATGTATGAATGTATTATCTCTCTCTCTCTCTCTCTCTCTCTCTCTCTCTCTCTCTCTCTCTCTCTCTCTCTCTCTCTCTCTCTCTCTCTCTTTCATAATACTTCCACCCTTTTACTACTACTACTCTTTTATTATTATTATATTATTAAGGATGAAAAGCGTTACTTTGCCAATGCAATTTGATTAAAACTTATAAGCAACTATTTTATTTTTTTGCACAGTAAGATTACTTTTAACAGTTAGAGAAATCCAATTAATAGGTAAAAATAATACTTATATTATAAATTTTAAAAAAAATCACAACATTTGTTTAAATTTGATGTATAATAAAAAATATATTCTTTTCTAAAAATTTTCTCCTATAATAAGTCTTTTTTATTATCTATATATTGCTGTTACTGACTTCTTAATGATATAAAAATGTTAGCAGGTTAACTTTTTAATTTTCAAGATATAAGCATGCCCTAATTATGAATATTTTTATAATCTTTTAATTTCATTTTTTTTTTTTAATAACTATACTATTTTTTTGCTTTTGCGTGATTTTTGTTTTTGCCGTGTACCTGGATTGTCTTTGGTGGAACTTTGCACTTTATATATTACATTCTAGTTGATACTCTTCATTTACAAAATTTCAAATAAAATTGTTTTAATCGGTCTATTTACCATTGAACAAGTATTAAGGACCCGTAGAGTAAGAAGCTATTGAAATTTTAAATTCCATGTAACCAATTTAATTATGCAAGTTTATATTTAAAATAAAAACTTCAAAAATAAATACAAAATACATTATATTATTTAATGTATTAAAAATTAATTTAAATAGTTGAAAATGTAGTTTAATAAATATTACCTATTTTATTTTAAAAAATAATAATTTAATTCCAAACCATCATACGCAATAATTGTATTTTGCTATTAATTTTAAATATATATATATATTATATTTCTTTTTAATTTCTAACACATTGCATAATAATTTTTTGAAGTGATAAGTGATAATACACCCTTTGCATTCAGTTTTTATTTTTATAATTAATCTTTGATTTTGCTCTATAAAGTTGTATAAAGACAGAAAAATATATAAAATTTTGAACAATGATACATTACACTTAAAATGTAAAAAAAAAAAAAAAAAAAAAATGTGGGTCACCATGCTAGATTTTAATTTTTTGTTTTTGTTTTTTGTTTTTTTGTTTTAGTCTTATAAGAACCCATATGTTAGTTTCATTATACTTATTTTCTCTCCTTTTTTGGATCTGAAAATTTTCTCGAATATGTAGCTTTATTAACTTTCAAATGACAATCACAAAGTTTGGAAGTTTTCTTGTTTTAGATATTGAGATACAAGCTATCTAAATAAACATTGCTTGTATATCTCCAAATCTAAAAAGTAAACTTTATGATGCTACATAATTAAAAATTAATTATCTATTATGATAAAATTTTCAGAATCTGTGACTATAGAGTCCTATAGAAGAGAAAATAATTATTAAATATAACATGAGCTCTTATGGGACTAAAACTTAGAAAAATCATAATTCCCTAAATAATTTAACACATTATTTGCATATGCGGAAAGAATCACACGTTTTTCCCGATTTTTTAAAAAAAACTACTGTATACCGATTCCGGAGATAATAATAAGGAATATTAGATACACTTTTTCGTATTTTAAGACGCGTAGACAACTTATAAAACTTTAATTAACAAAAAATTTTCGTAAAAAAAAAAAAAAAAAAGTGACATTTCATATTTTTTACTATAATATATAAACTTAAAACTTACTTCGTATGATCTGGCATAGGAGGTGGCATCCATGCTCTAGCCAATTGTCCTGAAAGTGGTTCCTCTTTGAGTCCCGCAGTCATACTTGCAGACATAGTGGGACCTCTAGGTTGATGTCCCGTACTTTGATGATGTAAATGATGATGATGATGAAAACCAACAGCAGCCGCAGCCGCAGCATCTTGTAACCCAAACATTAAACCACCTGCAGATCTAGTATTACCTGCAGTATGATATAATTTTGACCAACATGTAACAGGTCCACCACCGGGACCACCCGTACTTGATAATTCCTCCACTTTTAATAATATATAATTAACACTAAAATATTTTAATTAGAAAATTAAAGAAATCAAAAAAATCTTAAAATGTACATTAACACTTTTTTTTTTTAAAGTTATAAGTACTTTAATGTTATTTATATGTCTGAAGAAGGCACCTATTAAAAGTACCGAATGCTCTTTTTATTATTTTTTTCACACTTTATAACAGTATATAATTCACACACAAAACATTAGAAGTTACATTAACTTCCGCACACTTATACACACGTTTTCTCACTTTAAAGATATAGGAGCTATATATACGGTGATGTGTTATGTTTAAAGTATGAAATGATACTGAAAACATCCCCCTTGATGAAAATTTTCATCCCTCTAGTGTTAGTAGGAGAGGGGAGTGTTAAAAAGTAGAGGGGTTTTTGTATCCTCCTATGAGATAAAATACATTTGAGACATGCGCTTTGTTCATAAGGGGATATTAACCTATAGAGAGTTATCATTCTATGTAATATATAGTATAACCAATCACAAGGGAGCTTTATATACTTATTGACCAATAGGGAGTCTATGACGTCATTAATATGAGGAGTTTTGTTAAATACACGACTATCGGGTACTAAGACTTTTAGAGTGAGAGAGAAGATATATAAAGCGGCCATTGCAAAATTTTGTACCAAGAGAGAGAAATATATACAGCGAGAATTTTTTAGAGATTTTGGTATAAATAAGGAAGACAAAAAATAAAGATTTATTAATATTTAAATTAGATACAATTTTAAATTAAAATAATTAATATTTTATAGTTTATAGAGTAATGTATAAGAAAGTATTTTTATTTTATTTAAATTTTTAATTTATATATTTTTAAATTTTATAATTTTAATAATTTTTATAAAATTAATTTATATAATAATTATGAAAATATAAAGTAATTAGCTTTTCAAAGGAAATTTGTTGCATTGTTCTTTTTTTAGGTACATAGTTCAGATGCAGAAGGGTTTGAAAGTCTAAAAAGTAATTACACGACCTTTTACTTGTATATGATAAATTGATGACTTGGTGTGAAATTTGAAAATTAAGTTTATTTTCATCCGGAAAAGGAGAATAAATTATACTATGCAGGTGATAATAGATTCATAAGATTAAAACATTTTCTGCATTTTTTTTTTTTTTTTTTTTTTTTTTTTTGCAAATTTGATGTTATTTTATATAAATTGACAATAAAGTTAGTTGGATTTAATGGAACATTTAACCGTTATTGAATAATCAAGGATATATATCACGGTTCTATAATTCAACATAATTAATATATGATAATAAGATTAAATATATAGCTACACTGTATAGTAATTGAAATAAGCAACGTAAGAAAAATAAAAATTAATCGATTTCGATAGAAAATAGCCAAAAATGAAGTTTGTTCTATATGCTGAGCAATGTTATTCATTACTCCAGTATGGCGTCCAAGTGTATTAATTATGACGTTATGTTTATATACCCTAAAAATTTATATACTCAAGTCGACATGATGCTGCGGTTATATAACAGCACTTTTTTTCTTTATTTATTTATAGTTTTCTATAGTAAAAATGGTTCATTATATAAAAACCATAAAAAAGTGTACAAATCATCTTAAATGGATTCTCATATGTTATTCAAGAGTATCTACTTTATTAATTATTATTATTGCGGAGATATTAATTCAACTTATATGTTAACACCAATGCTCTCTAAAATATTACTTTATAGTATTTTTAAACTGGCAAAATAAGTAATTACTCTATGCGGCCCATGTTATTGAGTTATCCACCATGGGTCGACTTTAACATGAATGCATAAACCCTATATGAGATATGAGAGCCCTACCAAAATCATTTTTCTTTAATTTAACATCGATCGCATTCTATAATATGAAGTTTATACTTTTCCTATATGTTAAAAAAATTGCACTTTGCACTTGCACTACTTGCATTTTTTTTTTTTTTTTTGTTTTTTTTTAGTTTTTATGAACGTATAATATTTTTCATCAATGGAAAAAAAAACATCAAGATATTTCCTTACAGAGAGGAAAGGTTCTTAAAGTATATAAATTTTTGAAATCTTAAAGGGGCATGTTAATACTATATTTACATTTTTGCTAAACAAATGTTCAATTTTATTCTCCCAATAATTATTACATATAAATTGTTAGTTGTTATCCAATATTTCGATTACATATTTATATTATTTTATATACAGTACATATATAAGGGCTGGATACTGTAGATGGCTTGTATCTCAAAATCTAAAAGAAAACTGCAATGTTTGATATACCATATATTTGAAACGTTATTAGTAAAACAGATATATACAATAAAATATTCAAGATTTCAGAACCTGTGACAATCATGCAGGCAAGAGAAAAAATTGCTCTTGCAGGACTATATTATACAAAATTTCAAAATAATAATAATAATAATAAGCGTAACCGGGACGCTAAGCTATTGTGGGACTCCGTTATTGTAACAGACAGAGCAGTAGAGGCAAACAGGCTAGATTTGGTTTTCTGTTTGACAGACAAGCTCAAACAGCGATAATCATTGATGTTGCTGTTCCTCTGGACAATCATGTAGTTACTACAGTTGCTGAGAAGAAGAGGAAGTATCAGCCGCTTTCCGTTGAGTTGAAGGATATGTATCGGCTGAGAAGTGTTGAAATTGTCCCTGTAGTGGTTTCTGTGAATGGTCTGGTTAGTAAGGATTGGTTAAAAGCAAGAGAAAAGTTAAACCTCGAGCACAGGCATTTACGTGTCATGCAGAAAGCTGCAGTTCTTGGCACAGCTAATATCGTGCGCAAAGTGCTTAGTTTGTGACCCCTCTGTATACCATCTACAGTTTCTGATAGAATTGGTACTGGATTATTCTCACCTTCACCTTGAATCAAGTAGGATTTCGGTGTTGGTGTTACACAAGAAGAAAGAAAAGAACTCATAAAAATAATAAAATCATAAATTAAAATACAATGGTGACCTTTTTTTTTTTTTTTATTGCTCATAACTTTTTCGTCAAAACCCCACAACTGATTTCCCTCTTTTATTTCAGATAACATTGAACCACAATGATGATGATACCATTTAATTTATAAGCAACATTGATAATGCTGTAATTATTTATAATAACGATCGAGTTAAACGTAATACATTGAAAGAAAGTTCTGTCGACAGCTTCAGTGTAGTGTAATCAAAACATTTAATATTTAGATTTAAACTAAATAATAAATATAATAAAAAATAAATAATATTTGTTAATTTTGATATTTTAATTTACTATTAATTGAATTATATCCATTTATTTAGTTATACATAAATTTGTCTATATACATACAAAATATAAACTTAATTTTTACTTAAATATTATTATAAACTTTAAAATGATAATTAAAAGTTTGAATAAATATTAACTAAATTGTTTAAATTTGTAAAAAATGTATAAAATTTATAATAAAGTTATAATATATAAAATTACTCTATTATTTGTATACTTTGTGTATATATTATTTATATAGTTAATTATGTTTATATATACATACTATATAGCTGTAATTAGAGTTTATGTAATTACACATAGTATTAAATAGCTTATGTTGGTAAATATGTAAATTTAATTTTAAGTAATTATCTTTATGCTTTTAATAAACATTATATATATGCTTTCCTCTTTCTCTCTCTCTCTCTCTCTCTCTCTCTCTCTCTCTCTCTCTCTCTCTCTCTCTCTCTCTCTCTCTCTCTCTCTCTCTCTCTCTCTCTCTCTCTCTCTCTCTCTCTCTCTCTCTCTGATTGTTTGTTATTTCGTATAGTATACATACAAAGTTTAAATAAACATAAAGTTTTATTTATCTTACACGTAAATCGATTAATTAACTGTAATGTATAGTTTAATTATATATTATAATGTATTTAACCAGTTTGATAAACTTCATGCACTATAACAATTAATTATTATATTATTTAGACCTGCTATATATGCAAGTGATGTAGTAGTTATACAATGCATGGACAATAATAAAATAATATTATGCAACAACTGTTTTGAGGCCGAATTTTAAGCAATTTTGCTCATGCACATCCGCTTCCGTTTCTATAACGTACTGCGCATGCGTAGTAAGTAGAAACGGAAGCTGATGTGAGCGAAATTGCTTAAAATCTGTGTCAAAACAGTTGTTCCTTTAAAAGTCAATAAAATTTTGTAATAATGCTTATGGGTAAAATTGTAAAGAATTTTTAATATCTCCAAATTTGTATTGACCTATGGAATTTCCTATTATACTTGAATTTTATTGATATGCCATATAGCTATCATATGATAGAAAGTTAAGTGTTCTGGTTACCAATATAGAAAAGAGAGATGAAAGTGTAAGTATTAAATTAATATTAGTATATATAACGTTTCAAACTTTATATTCATAATTTAAATTTTTGAATTTAATGATTTTTTTTATTTATTTTTTTTTTTTTAGCAGATTGGTTTTTAACAGTAAAGGAATTAGGTTCAGTTTACAGTTTACCTATACAGTCATGACATGAATATTTTTTTCAAGTTTTCAAAAAATTTAGTAATATATCAAATGGACCACTTGCAAGGAACGAATTTTTTAATTTAAATTTAAATATTCTTAATTCAATTCTTATTATTGCAAAAATCGATTTCAATTACACGTTGCAACAATAATTAGAAACATTTCTTTGCTAGTGGTCCATTTTCTCAATGCTTTTCTTAACTAAAAATCAAATTTGACCACTTAATGTGCAACAACGGAAATAATAAAAATGCAAGCTTTTTTTTTTTTATATTTAATTTTATTTTTTTATTATTTTTTTTTTCAGATTAAATACAGTATATTTTATAGACAAAATGTTACATTTTCAAATATAAATAAATTAAGCTCAAATTACACCCCCTTATTAAATTAATGATAGAAGACTATAATTAAAAAATAAAAGCTGATAATGGACAAGATGTTATCAATGATAAATAATTATAATATTGCGTGTGTCACACACACATATATAATATTATATACAAAAACGTCACCTGTTAATTACTATTCATCATTAATACATAAGCTTTTCATCTCCTAATATATAAGTACCTCTATTTATTCAGTTAATTAATGATGAAAATTAATTACATTATATAGGATTAAAGAAATTTTTAAAAATTTTAGAATAAATTATACAATTTATTTTATACACCATATTGTACAAATTCTTAAAAATTCTTAAAATTTTCTATTATAGTTTTAAAACCAACGATTCTATTATAGGATGTATCCGCATGACGTCATATTCAATGCGCTTGAAGGCCACACTGGAGTAGAGAATAAACTTTTCTGAACATATAGGACAAACTTTTTATAGGGCAATTTTCTTTGGGAAACCGTTTTTTTTTTTTTTTTTTTTTTTTTTTTTTTTTTTTTCTTATTGTTATTTTTATCACATACTTGAGATATTAATAATTCAACATATTTACAGCATCAATGCTCTCATATTTCCATAGTATTTTTATTATTTTTAAAATGGCAAAATGAGTCATTTTCCTATGCCGCCCATGAGTGATCCAACATAGCGTCGACTTTAACATGAATGCATAAACCCTATAGCTACGATAGGACACGTTAGTATTGATTGTCAATTTACTGGCGTAATTTTCTATATTTTAACATTGAACAAATGACACACGAAATTTTAAAAAAATCGTTCGTTTCCAATCGTATACCTACAGAATCGTTTTGTAAAACACTTAAAAGTGTGTCTTTTAGTATTCCTATTTGAATACTTCCAGTGCAGTATTTAACAAAAAAAAAAAAAAAAAAAAAAAAAAAAAAAAAAAAAAAAAAAAAAAACTGAGAAATGTAATATAATGGATAGAAAATTAGGAGACTTAATGCTAATCTCCCCAAACCTCTATTTCTTCTTTCAATGAACAACTAACCACCTCCCGATTATACGGCTAAAGCCGCAAGCGCCTCACAGATATACTATATTTAATCATTTAATTTCTGATTTTTTTTTTTTTTTTTTTTGTTTAATTACTATACACATAGTTTATATAAAAATTGTATATTAAATTTATTTAGTTTTAATTATTAGTAAATAATTACACATTGTAAAAATATCTTATTGAGTATTACATGAAAATATTTTAAAATATATAGAAAATTTATAATTTTATAATAGTTTAAAAAATAATATCAATATAATTAAATAAAGTAAGCGCTAGATAGAGCCATTAAACTCCATTCGTAGTTCTAGACGCTGTTGTAACAGCACAATATAATAATATAAGATTTTAACGTGAGGCGATTTTTAGACTTCAAAGTTATTGTATTTTAGTCTTAATAAATTTTAAGATATCATTATAAAATAATCTTTTAGCGCCTGTAAATTATGCTTCTTTTTGTGCTTCAAAGATACGCAGGTTGCATATACGTACAAGATTGCAGGCGTAATCAAATATGGCGGCTTACAATAATTATTAATACTACAATATGATTTTTTTTTTCCGCTTTCATATTCAATATAAAAATTTATTTATTTCAGTTATAATAAAACTATAATTAAAAAAGCCATTCGTAAACCATATAATATGATTACAATAAAATAAGAAAGATTAAAAATAGAGTTCATTTCTGCTGTTGTTGTTGTTTTTTTTTTTTTTTAAGTCCCCCCCCCCCCCCTCCTTAACTTATTAATAATATTTTTAGTGAAAAAAAGTGCTTCACATACAGGTTATAAATCTATACTCTGAAAATATGTGCCGTGCTATATATATTATAGATTAGTACCAAAATACCAAAAATCTTTCATAATATTCCTTAGTTATAGTTTTATTTTTTATTAATAAAAAATAAATACATATATAAGTCCCACCAAGAATAAAGTGTTATCAATGGGTGCTTAATCAACATAATAAAAAATGCTAGTAAGCATAATAAAAGTATACAATAATAATTCAACAAAATCAGCAATTTTTTATTTTTTTAGCAAGAATATAAAGGTTTGTAGAATGTAAATATAGGCCAAATCATTAATAATTTGTGACTTCTAAAGCAAATAACAAAATATGTTGTTATTTTTTTCATATTTGACCAGTCCTCGTCATGTAATTCTGGGGAAGAAAAAAAAAATCAACAAAGCAAAGTTCTCTTGATATATCAAATACGATATTCCCCTGATATTTGAGAATATTTTTAATCTACTTTATATAGATCAACAACGAAAAAAAAAAAACTCATTAAAATTTTAATAAAATGATCAATTTAAAAAAAAAAGAGCCAGTCTTCCGATGTTTTTTCATTAATTCCAACCAACAGGAAGTGATTTCTATTTATTAAAATACTTCCGGAGATTAAAACATTATATACATACATATTAGAGAAAATAAAAAGGGTGAAAAATAAAAATTGAGAGGATTACATTTGTTTATCGTATATTCTACATTGATTTTGTATATTGCTTTTTTTTTTTTTTTTTTTTTTTTTTTTAAATATACTATACCTAAAAAAAAGTATTTCGTAAGGTCTGGCTTAAAAAAAAAAGAGCTTTATATTGCAGGGAAAAAATTGAAACAATTCTGCATAATTAAAATGATCAACTCTACGAAGTTTTTAATTTATTTTTGATAGAAACTTTAATTTTTCCTTGTTATCCAAAATTTCTGACCTTTGATAGTAATTATTTTCTATTTGCTTACCAGTAATAATTATAAATAACTATACCCACATAACACATATATGAAATAGAACTATCATGCAAGTTCTATATTAATCGTCATATACTGTAGAATAGGCAATATTTATTACTGAGAGAGAGAGAGAGAGAGAGAGAGAGAGAGAGAGAGAGAGAGAGAGAGAGGAAAAAGAATAAAAATAATAAAAATGTGTTTATTTTATTATGTAAGATAAAAATCCAATCATCAAATCTTTTATTAAAATAAAATTATGATGGAAATTAACATTTATGCTTGTATGCTGCAATGCCTTTTTATTTATTTTTTTTTTCTTTCCTGCTCCCTTACTACAGATTTGATTGTTAGTTGTTGTTTTTATATTCCATATTTTGAGTTTTATTTTATGTTTATTATACAGTTGCAAATAGGGATAGAGGGTGTGTCTACATGACGTCATGCTCTAGGAGGCCATACTAGAGTATAATGAAAACATTGTAAAGCAAAAATGTTTGCCGATGATTTACTTATGATAGCGGCTCATAGTAACTTTGAAGTTGCAAATAAAATGTTACAAAATGATTTTGATTCAGTTTTGGAATGGTCGCATGATAGGAAAATATTAATTAATAGGAAAAAAACAAAAGTTATGCACATTTTTAATAAGTATACATATACTATGCAAAATATTCAATTAAGAGCTCATACTAATAAGTGTTTACATAATTTTACTTTAAATTGTAATTGTGAGTTTGTAGAACAAGTAAATAATTATAATTACTTAGGAGCTTTTATTGATCAAACATTTGATTGGGATTTGCATATTATGCAACTGTTAAATAAATTGAGATCTGCAATTTTTAAATTAAAAACAGTAAGATCATATGTGAATGAACAGACGATGAGACAATTATATTTTTCTTTTGTACATCCACATATATTATACGGTTTATTATCTTATGGTTGTACTAAATCAGGTAAATTATGGGAATTGAAAAAAATGCAAATAAGAATATTAAAAATTTTAAAAAAAGGAAATAAGCTAAAAAGTGATCTTGAATATTTTAAGTACTTTAAGATATTGCCAATAGAAGAAATGTTTAAATGTTCTTTTATTTGTGAAAATTATTTTGAAAATTCTCATGGTATACCGAGAACTCATATTTATAGTACCAGAACAGCAGTGACCAATCCTTTATTTGTACCAAAAATTGTAAATAGATTCACTGAAAGGACAAAAAAATTTTTACTTCCTAAATTATGGAATCAAATTCCATCAGAATTAAAAAGTTTTGCAAATAAAAATGAAACGAAATTTAATATGAAAAAATTCTTTCTTGATAATTTATAAAATGTTGAACAATTTTTTGCTGTTTGTATTGATTAATGATGATTAATTTTTGCTTCTTGTATTATAAAAATACTTCTCTTAAATGAAAAAAAAAAAAAAAAAAAAAAAAAAAAAAAAATGTTTTTGTGTAAATACGTACTTTATTTGCTTTTGAAATATATATAATAAAAAATATGTATATGTAGTAATATAATATAATAAGACATGATTGTGTAACAATAAATGAACCAACCGATAAGGCTATGCCTTGGTTGGACTTTGTATATTTGTGTGTTTGAAATAATAATAAAAAAAAAAAAAAAAAAAAAAATTAATTATTTATTTATTAAACACCAAGGTGTACTTATACATATTTATATACATATTTATATAGGTCTACATTTTTGCATATTGACTTAATGATAGGGTCCGAGATGGACAATGAAGTAAGTGGTACCTAGTACATAGGCCACTACATAATACACATACACATTTATCATTACACTCGTGAAATTCTTTAATTTGACAGATTACATGGTGGAAACCATGCACCGCATAACGGGTAAAAACATGCCTGTCTGTACAGTTTGGGCCTTTCCACCCATTAATATTATTAATATTAAATGCAGGGGTATTATAGAAGGCCAGGCTGATATCTTCAGTTTTACTTAGTCTATCCTTAACAAATTTAATGTAATTATCTGTTTTTAACAATTTAAATTTCACTTGTAGTTCCGTTACAAATAACTTCTCCCCTGCTAGCTCGTAAACCAGCCTTGACGACGTAAATTTTGACAAGCAAAGTATCCGTTTTAAGTACCGAGACTTAACAGATTCTAGATTTTTGAAGTCTGTTATAGACATAAATGACCAGAAAATTTCAATGCCGTACGAAGCAACTGAAAACATTGACAGCATCAATGCTCTAAAATATATTGCAAAGTATTTTTAAATTGATAGTGATAAAATGAGTCATTTTCCTATGCAGCTCATGTTATTGAGTGTGGTACAACATGACGTCGACTTTAAAGCCATAGACCACATAAAACAACATGCTTTTTAATGAATAAACACGAAATGGGATCTTCAAAACTGATGATAATTTTTATCAGAATGTTAATGTAGCCCCACGAGAGAGCATGAAAAAACTGTAAAGTATGCAATTTGCGTGAAAATTCATGTTTATGACGTCAGAAACATGCAAAAATTAGTATAAAAATGTTGAGCGGGTAGCATAAATCGGCATTTTCTGATCACTGCTACGGGGCTACTGTTGGATTTTGAGACAAACTAATGATAGTTATGTAAATCCCATCAAGTGTTTTGTGATATAAATGCTTATGTTTTTCTCTGGTCTATTCCTTTAACATAAAGGGTGGACTAACACTTTCTGTCATGTATGCTTTTTTGCGCTTAAATGCATTGATTCCACAATCAAGTTGGTTTTATTATTCTATAAGTTTTCTGTATATATGCATAAATTAATTGTATTTTATTTAACAATCATATAACACAACCATTATATCATATCTGTATCGATTTTGTTGTTGTCATATTATTTCATCTAAACTGAAAAATATGTTCAATTTAATTTGAATCTCTCTCTCTCTCTCTCTCTCTCTCTCTCTCTCTCTCTCTCTCTCTCTCTCTCTCTCTCTCTCTCTCTCTCTCTCTCTCTCTCTCTCTCTCTCTCGCTAAGGGACTATATAGTATGAAATAACTAAAAACATGATATAGAATATATTGACTATATAAAATAACATAATCCCTCTTCTTTTATATTACATTACATTTAATTAAAATAACACAAATGTATATATGTTTGTATATATTTATATAAAATATCATTAATTAGATTTATTATTAACACACTTTATATTAATATTTTTAAATTAATTTTATATAATTCCCTATAGTAATCTATACCATGTAAAATTCAAATTATTTAACTATTTTATAATACACTATATATGTAATAAAATAATTGTGTTTTTGTTTTCAATGGTTCCTATTATTTAAAATAATTACAATACCATTCATTCTGTTGAGTTAAACTTCTTTATTACTTCAATTGATTTTTTTTTTTTCATATTTTTGAAAGGAAAAAATTAAGCTATTTTATTAATGTTATATTGAGATAAAATATTTTGTACATCCTACAGTATATTAATATAATATGATTTAAGAATAACTATGTTATATAAGTATTTGCAGACGATTTTAAAAATCACCTCTGACTGTCACTTAAAAAAGCAACAACAACAACAACAACAACAACAACAACAACATCAACAACAACAGGTTAGTATACATTGCAATCACGTGTGTACTATAATATGGTAGAGACTCAATTATTAGCATGCTAATGAGTAATGACTTTTTACGTGTTATTTAAATTGAAAAGGTCGGTTCTCTATTACTGTTGGTATTTTGAGAAATATTGATTTGAGAGTATTTTATATGCCACTATTGAGTCCAATCAATAAGGATATATTGTACTGTACTGTACTGATATGGACACAATAAGGTACAAAAAAAGTAAAGTAACAAAATATTTCAATATAACTTTTTTTTTTTTTTTCTAACCACCGCAATCGCTCTCTACCTTGACCTATGTTATCTTTGTGTCTATGTTGCCTATGTTGATACATTTACAATTTTTACATAATCCAATGCTTTGTAACTTTCTGTGTCCATAGCGGTACAATACTAAATAATAAAACATATATGGTACAGTATATAAGCTTGTATTACAGCATATGATGAAAGAAATTTTTGCTATATACCAAAGTATACATATATACAATATAAACATATTGACTAACTATATTATACTGTATATTATATAGATAGGGTATATATAGCAATAAGGTAGGGATATACAGAACTTCCAGTATATAAGTCTCTGGGGTGAAATCTCAGTTGACTATAATATACGAAATTACACACACTATACTATATATACCTCTAAATTTGACAATCTAGCTTACACCAAAAGCATATAAAGCTGAACACTTACATGAGCTGTTATATAACATATAACGAGAAAGAACGTTGTACGTACAATGCTAATATCGGCGTTTTTACGTTTTGATAAAGTGGAAAATATTTTGGACTTTTTTTCCTCCTTTTTTTCGAAAGTACATCTTAGCGATCGGGCATAATAGACGAACGAAATGAGCTTTCTATGACTGATAAAGTAACAACTGCTTTGAGGCTGACTTTAACCGATTTCGCTCATATCCGCTTCCGTTTCGACATACTACGCATATTCTCAGTACGTCAAAACGTAGGTAAATGTGAGTGAAATCACTTAAAGTTAGCCTCAAAATAGTTGTTTCTTTATCAGTCAATATCTGTGAAGTTATATACATTGCAACATTATAATAACATTACATAATAGTAACTGCGGTTTTTGGTCATGATTTAGCCGAAAGTTTGTATATTTTCACTATTTGTTTTCTCACACAAAAAAAAAAAAATCTTTCTCCTGCTCACTCTTTCTCTCACACACCCTCTTAATATTTTTTCAGTAAAGTACTGTGTACTAAAATACTAACAATTTAAATAAATATTAAATAATACAAATTAAAACAAATTTAAAAATAATAAAATACTGCCTGATGCTTTGATATATTGTTTTTTTTTTTTTATTTAAATTAATTTAAATTTATTTTTGAAAAAGTAAATTTAATTTATTTAAAAATTATAGAAGTTAAAGACTTATTTACTTATTGCATTTTAAAAACTTTAAATAATAATTTTATAATTAACTTTTTATTATTTTTATAAGTATAATAGTGTTAATAATAAGTAACAATTTTTTTAACTCTCAACAGTTAATAGTTTCTAGTACTTTCTTTTACGTAGGTGTAGAGTAATAAAATATGACATGCGAGATAGAGAAACATCAGGTCAGATCCTGAAAATTATGCATTTTACTACTATATTCGCTATACAACTATTATTACCTATACGCTTCAAGATTATTGTACTATTATTTATTGTATAACTAAATGCAATGCATGAACATGGTTTTAGAGTGAACATTAAGGATTGTATCTACAAAATGGCTTGCATCGATATTAAAAACTTTCACACTTTATGATGCCATTTGAAAGTTACTATACCTATATGGCAATATTTTCTGCACCCGTGACCATGAGATAAGAAAAAAATATTTATTAAAATTAACATGCGCTCTTATGGGATTTAAACTTCAAAAACTCATAATTTAAAATATAGTATGGTAACCCCCCCACCTAATTTTTTACATTTTTGAATAAGATATAACTTATCCGAATGTAGTGTAGCCACAGTTTTTGATAATTATTAAATATTATTAGTTGATAAATTTGTCTGTGTGTAATTTGTCTAAAACTAATTACGTTAAATTGTTTATTATAATTATGGCCAAGGTTTTATAAAATAGGGCTGTCAAGCCCTCACAACGCCTTAATAAAGTTATTTTCTATATCTAAAACTTATCTAAAAACTTATTATCATATGGTTGTAAGTACACAAAATTACTATGAAAAATTATATTATTTAGAAAATGCCCGAGAAATAAGACATATTTTCTCTTTAATGAGTATTTCAAAAATAATCATACAAATTAGTATAAATATAACGTTAAATATATTTTTCGCATTAATGAAAAAAAAAATCATAAAAAATTACGTTGGGGAAACCTTAATACTAAGCAAATAACACTATTGTATTTGATACTATATATTATATTCTATTTATATACATATAGTATTTAAAAAATTGGTTCTTCTCACAGTGATAACAATTGTATTTCCTTTTTGTTTCATCTACAATATCATATTAATATATTATAATGTATAATCTATATCATCTATTAAAAAATATATGTATAATAGACTCAAAATATGGTATTAAAAAAAATGTGTACCGACCGATAATGTTTTGGCTTGGTTAGATTTTGTAATATATATATTTTGTGTAGAAAGAAAAAATCATAAAACGAAAAAAAAAAAAATAATAATAAAAAATAAATAAAAGGCCTGATTGATATCCCGTACTCAACGCCTAACTTGAACTCTCTTTTGTAAATTTGCAAGACGAAAGTATTGATATTATTGGCTGCATGATGTAGCGACTGCAGCATGTTATCCCAGGGATACTGAGAAAAGGCACAAGCTTGCAGGTCAGAGGTTATATACTTAGCTCAATATAGATTTCTCATGAATTGTGGTTTTGCTTGCTCACTGCGGTCTATTTGCCCAGGCTATCATATATTGGGCGTGACCAAACATTATACTTCAGTCTAACTTATCTTATAGAGAACTATACACGGAAAGAATAAATAATGTAATTTATGCTGCATTTATGTCATTATATATATAGCATAAATGATGCTAAATTAGAATAACATAAATAATTATACTGTAAACAGCATATTATTTATGCTATATAACATAATTATTTTGTAATATAGCATAAATTATGTCGCATTGAACAAAATGTGCTATAGCATAATTATTACGTAGTTATTTTTGTCGGTGTATGAGATTTTTTTTTTTATAGTACCAGCTACCTATGATAAAATTTTCAGAACCCGTGCCCATCAGATAAGAGAGAAAATAATTATTGAAATTAACATGCCTCTTATAGAATTATAACTTTATAAAAATCGTAATTTAAAATCCAGCCTGGTGACCCCCTTTTTTTTATTATTATTATTTTTTTTTACGTTTTTGAAGATACCATACCCTAAATGTATTACTGTACAAAATTTCAGATTTTTCTTTCTTCGCCATTTTATAGTCAAATCCTACCTGATTTCCAGGCTTAATACCCATAATAAACTAGTATACGTAATACCCATACTGCATTATGACCAAATTTTATGACAATAATAATTCACCATAATGTCTTACTGTATTTTCTTTTCTACTATTATGCTTCACTTTATTTGTGTTATGTTTGATTGTTATATTTTCAATATAAATTAATTTTAATTTCGTATTTAAGTCAATTCTCTAGCAAATTTTTCCTTATAATCAAATTAATACGCGAACGACTTCGTGATTAGAAAAACACCTTGTTAGTATTTACTTTTGGCAATAAAAATTGGTGTTTTGTGATATTATTTATAAATACTTTAATTAATATTTCCTAATTATTATACACAAAAAATTAGGTAGTTTTAATCACAAAATTATAATAATGATAAATTAAATTAATAATTATATTTACAAAATATATTTTAAAATTGACAAAATTAAAATATTATTATATTTAATATTATATTGCAGAAAATAATGCAAAATAATAAAGCTATATAATTTAATAAAAGTTCTGTTTAGATATCATTTCAGACTATCAAAAAATATTTTTTCGACATGACTAGTAAAGGAACAACGGTTTTGAGGTCGACTATAAGTGATTTCGGTCACATCCGCTTCCGTTTCTCCTTACTACGCATGCGCAGTAAATCGAAACGGAAGCGGATATGAACGAAATTGCTTATAGTCGGCTTCAAAACAGTTGTTCCTTTATCAGTCAATAGAACTTATCCAAGTTTTGGATAATAAACAATTATGATTATGAGTTTTGCAGGAGGTAATTTTTGTATTTATTATTTTAACGTTATTTTCAAAATTAAAGAGCTCAACCAAAAAAGAGAATCCCTCAATTCTTATACAGATAGAAAATAATTAGAGTATACGATTCTGTTTTCCACGCCTACTTACTGTTAGCATACTAATCTATGTAAATTATTTTTTTTAAAGCCATAGACCACAAAAAACAAAATGTGCTTTTTAATGAATAAACATGGAATTGGATCTTCAAAACTGATGACAATTTTTACCAGAATGTTAATGTGGCCCCACGAGAGAGCGTGAAAATACTGTAAAGTATGCAATTTGCGTGACTTATCATGTTTCTGACGTCAGAAACATGCAAAAATCAGTAAAAAAAAAAAAGTGTTGTTTGGGTTGCATATATTAAAAATTTTGGATCCCTGCTATGGTGCTACAGTTGGGTTTTGAGACAAACTAAAGTTATTTATGTAAGTCCCATCAAGTGTTTTGTGATGTAAATGCTTATGTTTTCTTCTAGTCTATTCCTATAAGGCAAGAATAAAATAAAATTAAAAAATTCTGCACGTAAAGTTACCTGATATATTAAGTTCTTTTTTTTTTTATATTATCACTGTAAAATTTGAAAAACAATGCTATAACATTTTTTATTTCTTTCACATGCATACATATAAACTTTATGGTCTAGCCATGTAGTAAAAAAAATGTGGACAATTTTAGTTTAGTATAAACATAAAAAATATTTAGTAATATTCTATTGGGAACCATTGTTTTATACACTTTATCATTAATATTTAATATTAAATAAACAGAACAATTTAATGATGGATAAAAAAATTATTATATTATAAAAATAAAAGCCTATTATTTTTTTTGTCAAATAGTCTCGATAGGATTAAAAAAATATTAATAATTTTATTATGGTATTTATTTTTTTAATATTTTTAATAATGTTTATATGTAATAGCATTATATAATTATCTATCAATAATTAATATGCAAATTTGTAGAATAATATACCTATATTACACGGAGAAAAAATTTTAAACTTAAAAAAAAAAAAAAAAATCTAATGGAGCCTTTTGGTTAAGCGCGCGAGGAGACGCGGGGAAAGCCAGGGAAAGCTAAGGGTTCCCTTATTTAACATTAAGCTTATGGGGAAAAACACGTTTTATTTTGTGACTTTTGAGAAAACTACTCCACCGAGTTCGGAGAATTTTAAATGACAAATACTAGACATACTTTTACGTGTTTTAAGCCATAGAAATTTTTTAACAATTTTTTAAACCCATAACCTCCATTAATCCTTACCCGATATTCGAGAGAGAGTACATAGTAAACAAAACAGCGCCTCTGCAGGAAAAAAAATGAAGCCTATGAGGCTGAGGGAAGTCGTCTCTCATTTGATTATTTCAAAAAAATATTTTAAATTCCTTCCAAAAATCAGCAGATAATAACAAAAATAATGTAAATGTATTTATGATGACTAACATATAATGATATTTCCAATTTTATCACTTTTTTGTCAAAATTAATCATGATTTGACCATAGAGTTATTATAGATAGAGAGGAGAGGGTACAGAGCTCTGCGGTCCTAGCTCTGAGTTGCGCTTTGTCGCCATCGTATAGCTCTACTCTTGAGTGTGTTCGCAAAATCACACATCAGCTGTTTCAGCTACTTGCGCATAAACGAGTTTCTCACCTCACTCTGCTTCTACGCATATTATTTTTCGAACGGGCCACTGCTTACCACAAGTGACCGCTTGGAGCAGCACTGTAAAAAGAGCTCCATAAGTTGAGTGTCTTTGTGAGAGTAACTTCTTTGGCGGCACAGAGAGCTCAATGTTATTAATATAGGGCTTACCTCTCTATCTATATAATCTCTTTGGATTTGACTCACTCCTTTGAGCAGCTGACGAAATTCGATCGTCGATCCCTCAGCCACACGCACTTTCGAATGTCATCAAGAGATGGCTTTAGTAGAACCCCATGGTGTTGCATCAATCAGAAGCGCGCCAGAAAAAGGCGCGGGACCCCCAATTTAACTTTAGGCCTACGGCCTACGGAACAAAATACTTTTTCTTTCTTTTTTTTTCTTTCTTTTTTTTTTTTTGTTGCTGTTGCCATATTGTGCTATATTCTCCATAGTGTCATCGAAACATTGTCTTATCGACAAGTACGATGGAAGCCACACAAATGAGCCAGCCACGGCCTAATTACACAGCTCGTCATTCGCCATGATAGCCTATAGAAAAACCGTGGAAACTCTAAACAGGCTGGACGTGGTGCAATCATATACATCCATCATGCACCTCCCGAATACTGGGTATTTGAGAAACCCACTGCAGTGATTCCAAAAATAAGAGGGAAACTAGGCAAAATTTGAAGTGTTTTAGGCCTCTCTCTCTCTCTCTCTCTCTCTCTCTCTCTCTCTCGCCAGTAATGCGTTACATTTCTCTATTCGCTAATATCACAATGATGAATGAACATAATATGATTTTATATATATATATATATATATATATATATATATATATATATATATATATATATATATATATATATATATATATATATATATATATATATATATATATATATATATATATATATATATATATATATAACAACGAATGTATTTCCATTGTCAACATTATAAAATTTATATATGCGGAAAATAAAATTACGTTGAATCTTTACATAGGTGTATGTCATTCATATAAAAGTCCATGCCATCTTCGATCACTTAATAACATGAATCGGTATGGGAAAATAACACATTTTTGCCAGTTTTAAAATACTTACCAATATTTTTGAGAGCATTAATATTATTAAAAGGTTGTAATATGCGAGAAAAAACAAACTAATTTTCTAAAGAAAACAGACAAAAATACACACACACACGTGTGTCCTATGCTTAGCAATGTTATTCATCGCTCCAGTATGGCGTCGAAGCGCATTAAGTATGACATCATGTGGATCCACCCGTGATATAGCCAAAAACGTGTCACGAATACGGAGTCAACCAGAAAAAAAATACTAAAATAATTTCTTTCATACATGTATAGATTTAAAATAATTTCACCATCATGGTAAATAATATTTATTATTAAAAAAAAAAAATCTCGTATAATCCGACATTATAATAACGTAATAACTACAACATAAAAAATTAACCTCTCGTAATAATGTCAATGTTTTGTTTATTCAGTATAATAAATACGATAATATTTACAAAAATATAATAAACATTGTTATAGTATTTAAATTATGCAAACTAATTTTATTTCAATTCCCACTGGAAACAAAAGTATGAAGCTAAAATAATAATATTAACATGGAATTATTTAAATATGTATTTTTTTTAATCGATTTATGTTTAATAAAATACAATTATTTCATATCGTAAATTAACTTCTTTTTTTTTTCTGAATGACATGATCTGTTTATTATTATTATTTTTTTAATTCTATTTAGAAATTTTATAATAAATAATTGATTCAATAAAATGTAATTGCTTCGAATAATAATACATGGACTCGACTAACTACCATATTTTATGATCAGCTAAACTGTCCAAATTTCTTGTTATTATTATTCAAGTAATACTAAATAACTCATATCATATATTATTATTTATCTATTTATTTCATTTTTGCAGTCATATCAATAAATAAATAAATAAATAAAAAAAAAAAAAAAAAACTTTATAAGTTTGTAACAATGAAAACACTTCTAATGCAAATCTTGAATTGCTAATCATAAGGGATGTGTTCTGCCACTTCTATTACTTATATTAATTTGTTGCAACATTCAAAATATCCTTTTAACGACTTTAGAGTTGCATCTTAAGAGGGTCAACTTTATATATATTTTTTAAATTTTAGATTATAATTTCAAATTTATGCAATATAGTAATTATAAGTATTCGCATAAGATAAGCTTCAATGTTATAGTTTGTTTACTTTTTTAACGTTTTTTAACGTTTTTTTTTTTTTTTAATTCTTATAATATACAATGGAAGTTAATTTAGTTAATTCTATGTGTGTATGAGTGTGTGGGTATTTTATTATATATATATATATATATATATATATATATATATATATATATATATAAACAAACATCAACCAATGACAATATATAGGCCATGTTTATGTTGGATGTGGTTACCCCCAATCAATTGTTCCCAAGTTGCTCTTGATGGTCAGTCTCTCTCTCTCTCTCCTTCTCTTTCTCTCTGTGGACAAATCGAAAATTACCTAAACATCACCATATATACCAAGGCAATTTAATCATTTATGAAATAATTTTATCTATATATTGTATAAAAACTGTGTATATATAAACTTCAAAATAAAGCTATTAATAAATGGCATGTAAATGTCACCATAAAGAAAATTGTTTTTTAATAATTGCTATAATATACTAGTTCTATAAAATCTAAGTACTATTTAGATATATATATGTAACATATAGTATTTATATAGTAAAACATGTAACACAAATTACATCGCCATCGCATATTATTATATAGTGAAATGTAAAAATGAGTTTCTCCTAGCTCGGATGAACAGTGACAAATTTATATCTTGTAATAAATAATGTATTTTAATCTTATTTAAATTTCATAACATCCACATAGTTTATACTATATTATTCAACTAATATTAAACTAAATAAAGTTTGATGCATTACACTGTATAATAATTAAATTTATTTAAAAAAAAATTAATATATCAGATAATATAAAATATTATAAAGTATGTAATTTATTCATTTTGTACATAAGTAAATATAATGTTATTTAAAAAAAATAATATAAATTAGATTTAATAAGATATAAAATTAAGTTAATATAATATACTGATTGTAATTATTATAGCTTATTTTATACTGTTTTTAAATTTTATTTTATTTATATAATATGTAGTGGCGTTGGAATTAATGTCTTAAATAGAACATTATCCCACTTTGTTCAATGATCAATGCCTGTTATTTATACAATCTACAGTATGTTCAGAGTAAATCTTTGTCGTCGATATGCTTTAATTATGAATGCAAGTTAATTAAAAGAATACTAATTATGATGATTTATAATAATTAAACTTGGAAAATCATTAGACTATAATTTTCAGTGCCTATAGGACTGTATAAATAAATATAAAAATGATCATTCATTAGGGATCAGCAATTTTACGAATTTTTCATATTTTCAAAATTTTAAACATTCCATGTATTATTTTTTATTTGCAATATTAAGATTTTTATCTTAATTAATACGTTTTAAATAATACAATATATTGTTTTCCGTTGTTATATATTTTTTTCAAATCATTGTCAGAACAGAGTAATAATTCTTACCGTCGAAAAAGAAAATTATAAAAAATCTTATAACACATTAATAGTATATACCTATGGTATTCTTAATATAAAAATTTGCAGAATTAATGCAGAAGTTTTCTCAAAAATTGCTAAAAAAAAAAAAAAAAAAAAAGTAACGTAATGTTAACGTAGCTCGTGCTCCCGCACCTTTTTTCTAGAGCGCCTCTGATTGGTGGCTACGTTACCGCCAGTATGAAGCATTGTGGTAAATGGAGTAAAAAAAAAAGAAAGAAAGAAAAGAAATGAAATACTCTTTTTTAGTTTGACAAATCGCTATAACACGAAATACTAAAAATGATAAGTACATTGTATAAAAATTACTATATATATATATATATATATATATATATATATATATATATATATATATATATATATATATATATATATATATATATATATATATATATATAAACTATGATAATTGCAACATACGTCCTCCTCTCCACCCCTACCCCCCTCATTACATGTTTGCTATTGCGGGTTAAAATTGAACAGATGCGTTATTGTTAAGCAGAGCAAAGAGGGTGCGAGGATATAGTTATATATTTTGTGATGTGATGTGATGGGTAACCTATAGCTCTCACTTCAACTTAATTGTACACATGTTAACCGTAGAATCTTTATTATTATATGTTGTGTTTGCGTATGACGTCATACAGAATGTGCTTTGACACCATAATGGAGCATATAGGATCGAGTATATAGGAGTATACAGAACAAATGTGTGTTTGTTTTTCTCTCTATTTCTATTTTCTTTGAAAAAAAAAATTATTTTTTGCTTTTAATTTACTTACATACTTGAAAATCTATAATTCAACCTGTTCATAGCATCAATGTTCTCAAAAATAATGCATAATTTACCTGGTAAAAGGGTTATTTTCCTATACTATAGTCCACGTTATTTAGTGGTTACAATCATGGCGTCATCTTGAATGGTAACACCATAGAAATAAAATTATATCATATTTGAGTAAAAAAAATGAACAAATATATATCAAAAAATATTTATTACGATTTTTTTTTTTTTTTTTTTTTTTTTATTAATTTTCTTTTTAGTAAAAATTTCAGTCAATACAGTATAACAAAACTTAATATTTTTTTCCCTCATAACTCCACCTTTTTTTTTTTCTTCTTCTTTTTTTTACCAGTTATATAATATGTGGTTTATAAAATCTCCGATATAAAATTTTATTCTATTACCTCATAAAAATAACGTGTATATAAAAATGGAGAATAGCATTAATGTATTCATATCATATATAAGATATTTTATTACGTTTCTTAACTTACTTTATATAGTGAAGAAAATATCATCATTATATAATATACATTACTCTCACATAAAAAAAAAAATGGAAAACTTATATAATAGAGGTATGAAAGTCATTGCTTTGAAAGATTTTTTTTTTTTTTTTTTTTTTTTTTAATAATATTCTACATCCAAATTTTAAAAAGATATTACATGCTATAGCATAGTTTTAAATATTATAGGAAAGTGCAATGTAAAAACAAGCGGAATACAAAATTCTGCGCTTTAAAAGCTCAAATACAGCTGTACAATATATAAAATTATCAGCTACAAATATGAATGCATTATTATACTTAATAAAGATTTTCATTTTAGTTACTGTACATTACAAAATACAATGACATTGATAGAGTATATAAAAATATAAAAAATAGACAAGTAATTTAACTATAGCGGGCAGGGGGGTTGTATTGATATTAAGTAGGGGGAGGGATCATAGTAGCAGGTTCTTTTTTATGTAGAGAATAATATAGATGTTTGAGAAAATAATGTAAAGTATTTTTATTTATTAATGTGATAGCTTTTTAGGCTACTGTATCAATAATTTATGCTTTTCTGACTTCACTTTTTATAAAAATAAATTATTTTTTCTTGTTGGAGGCTAAAAAAGTTGTATACAATATGACGAATAAAGATTTACGGCGGGAAATCAGCTACTGCGGAATTTGACTAAAAAGTTGTAACACAGAAAAATCTGAAATATTTCAGTAATCTCTTATTAATTAAAATTTGATTTGTGATTAGTTACTTCTTTTTAAATATATTATTAATGTTCATGAAAATATTAAATTGTGAAATTCAGAATGTATTAATCTATCTACATTTCATCCCATAACTATTCTGTTCACGGGTTGATGAAAGAATTTTATTGTAAAAATCGTTTTAGTTTGTTAAGAAATGAATTTAATTTATAAATATATTTTTATTTAAATTTAAAATAAAATGTAAATTGTTACAATTACAATTAAATAATATTTAAATTTAATTGTGTTGTTTTTAAACAATCAATTAATTTTTAAAATAAATTTTTATTAATGTTTGTAATATAGTCTATGTAATATACACTGCAGTCTAAGGGGGTAGGGGACCGACGTCAGCCATTAGACTCTAACTTTTGTCATCAAAAAAATTTGAAATTTTCCTCAATGATACTTCAGATTGAGACAATTTCAGATATATAAACATTTTGGGGGGTCACCGTGCAAATTAATTTTATATGATTTTTTGAAATTTTAAGCTCATAAGACTCAATGTTAATTTCAATATTTTTTTTTCATTTTTTCGGGACGGTCAAATATCATGAAATTTTTATCACAGCTAGGTGTGACCCTTAGCTATACAATGATACCAAATTTAGACCCAAAACACTTCTAGTTATTGAGATATAAGGTCGGCCCCTTACTCCCTTAACTTAAAATGTGTTAAATAATGTTTATTTATTATGCTATGGAACCTATATACCCTAAGATTTATTCAACTAGTTTATATGCATATTTGAGATACAAGCTATCTAAAATACAACTTTTAATAATAACAAGCCTGTGGTGAAAGTAAGATTTTGTTCATAATATGCATAGTTTAATAATGCTGAAGTGAAGAAACAGTATGGTAAATCGGAAATGACTAAAATGTTTTTGTTATGGTGTAGCTCATACAATTTGGCTTTATTTACTGCGTCAATGGAAATTATCGTATAGATGAAAATAACTATAATTATACATAGCTTAAATATTTTTTGTAGTACTTATACTTATAACAATTTTTAATATTGAAATATATATTAAATTTTTATAGATGATAGTTTGAGTAATTCTAGTTTTAATCAAAATCTATTATAATTTCAACAGTCTTATAAAATTTATTTACCCTTTTACCTTGAATGGGAAGCTGAACTTTGAATCAGTTCTGTGAATGCATATCATGATACCACAAATTGTACTTTATTTATAATTATATTTTTATTTAAACTTTAAATATTTATATTTTAAAATAAATTATAAATAAATTTTTGATGATAAATACATATTTTTAAATACGTCTTTAATAAACAAAATAATAATAATATATATATTATATGTTATTATACCTATTATTACATTTGTAAAAAAACTTACTTAGTTAAACATTATATAAATAATGATTTTTATATATATATATAGGGAGTGTGCGCATGACGTCATTATATGAATTTTGCTTATTAATGCTCTTCTTGAGCATTGAATGACATTGCTCAGCATAGGACAAACGTAGTTTTTGGCTATTTTCTTTGGAAAATCAGCTATGTTTTGCGTTATTTTATTTTTCTTGCATACATAAAAAACTAAACCTGCTATAACAGCTTTAATGCTCTCAAAAATATTGCGAAGTATTTTTAAGCTGGCAAAATGAGTCATTTTCCCTTACTGCACCTTTTGCCTGCCTATCTTATTTAGCAATAAAGATATTTTTTATTTATTGTTATTTTTCTCACATATTTGAGATACCATATAATTCAACTTGTTCAACATCAATCCTCAAAAATATTACTTCCTATTTTTAAACTGGCAAAATGAGTTATTTTTCTTACATACTGGCCAATGCCGGTTAACCAACATGAAATCGACTTCAATATGAGTGCAAACACATTACTAATCAATTTAATAGTAATTTTTTTTTTTTTTTTTTTTCGCAGTTTTCTTTTCATTTATGAGTCATCACAAATGATATCAAATTCCTTTAGTAATTTCATCTCGTAGTTATGAGTTATGACCTTCATCGTCCCAGAGGTGATTAAAATAATAGTGCTTGAAATTAACAAATCTATCTTAAGTTTTTAAAAGATTGAACTTTATTTATAAATATTTTAATTAATTATTATTAAAAATTTAAAAATATTTTAATATAAAATTAAATATTAATTATAAATTATAAATTTCTACAAAAATAATAATAAAATACCTGCTAAACATTTATAATTTTTAAATACATTAAAATTTAGATTAATATTACATTATTTACGTATTATAAAACCTATTTATATTTAATTAACTTTAACAAGACCTATTAATCATAACAATAAGTTGATATTATCATGTTAATACACTATAGTTAACAAACTATTGCTATTCTAGTACCTAAAAGGATGTATTCACATTCACATGATGGCAATCTGATTACGCCTCGACACCATACACTGTATCAATGTGCAACATTGCCCAGCATCGATTTGACTATTATCTTTGGAAAAAAAAATTATTATGGAAAACCAGTTCAATTTTCTTCATTGTTATTTTTCTCACATATTTGGATACTGTATAATTCAACCTGTAAACAGCATCAAAACTACACATCGACTTTTATATGAATGCTTCCAGTTTTAAATAAATTTTTTATGAATTTATATTACAATTTCTCAATTATATTTATACCATTGGTAAGTCATCACAGTCGTAATAATTTTCTTTTGTTGTTTTTTTTCCCAGGTAGTAGAAACATCTGGCTGAAGAGTTTCAAGAGAGTCTGGAAATAACATGTTTGTCAAATATTTTCATAATATGATTGAATATGATTTAAAAATATTTTTCATAATTTATTAAATTAAATATCTTATTTATTAAATAAAATGTAAAGTAAATACTAAAAAAATAACTATATATTTTACGTAACTCTTAAAATTTATTAAATATATTATTATGTATATAATAAAAAAAAAACTATTAATTGTAAATATGTATTGAAAACTAATGTAAGATTTAAAGCTGTTAACAGCATCAATGCTCTCCAAAAATATTGCTTCGTATTTTTAAACTGGCAAAATGTGCTAGTTTCTCATAACTAGCCTACATGTAGTCGACTTTAACTTGAATGCAATCATTGCAAACACCTTAGATGAAATTATTACTAAAATTTAACTTTGTTCATATCTCAATTTCTTTTTCATTCATTACAATTAAATTACTCTCCTTATCTAAATCTAAAACTATACTTTCTTCATAATACAAAATTCAAAGTTTCATTCAGTACATTTCTCCAGAAGGCTTTGAACATATCAATGTCTATTAATTTGTAATGAATTCAATATATAAATACTTTTATACATTATTTTTATTTGAATTTAAAATATTTTTAGTATAAAAATAAATATTAGTATAGTATTACATATATGTGTAATATATATTTTTTAATATTATTAAAAGTAGTAAATTTTTTATTTTTTATTATTTAAATGATTAAATCATTAAAAACATTTTTATTATTATATACGTATAAATATGAACTACAATATTTTTATATATTAAATTATAATAGATAAAATCACGTCACAATTGACGCTCACTTTTTTTACTTTTTCAAGTTATCTCAAAGGAGAGAAAAAAAAAGCGGTACCGCAATGCTAAAGGATAGGATATTATGGGACTTTGTAAACTTATACCACGCGCCTCAACGATAACTTCCAATATTTTCTTATGTGTACAGATCCCTAGAGAGTATAAAATAGGGTCATATAAGGGTGTAAGCATTCATATTAAAGACAATGCCAAGTTGGATCACTCAATAACATGAGTAATATAGGAAAAAACTAATTTTGCAAGTTTAAAAATACGAAGCAATATTCTTAGAGCATTGGTGATGTTAATTGGTTAACTCAGTATTTCAGGTATGTGAGAAAAAACAATCTGATATCCCAAAGAAAATAGAAAATTACGAAGTTTGTCCAGTGCTGAGCAATGTTTTCTGGTACTCCAGTATGACAATGGGGATACACACTACAGACAGACCGATCTCTTACTAAATTTTAAGATTTAATTCCATTTTTCTTTACTTAATCAGCACAATAGATATAAATTTTTATAATTAATTTAATCCCATATTATTCCACAGCATTATATTCTTCATAGTGAGAAGTGGAGGAACACGTATATAATACCTTGTATTTATTTTAATTTATAAATATTTTAACCAGTATTTTTTTTTAAATTAAATATATTGTAAGAGTAAATTAAAATATAAATAGTATTTGTTACTAATTAATACAATTATTTTTTTAGCATAATCGTTACTAAATGATGTTATTATACGTGCAATTCAAGCTGTAAAATTGAACTTAAATTGTATAAACTAATAATTGTAACTCATCAGGCAAGATTTATAGCACAATGCAAATAACGTGTATCCACATGACGTCATACTAAATGCGCTTTGACGCCATACTGGATCAATGAACAATACTGCTCAGCATATAGAACAAACTTCTTTTTTGTTTTTATATACTTTTTTTTTTTTTAGAAAATCAGTTAATTTTTTGATATTATTTATCTCACATACTTGAGATAATAATTCAACCTAGCATCAATGCTATCAAAAACATTTCTTAGAATATTTATTAATTGGCAAAATGTATTACTTTCCCATACCTGAGAATTGTCGTCCAAAATGGCATTGACTTCATCATGAATGCCAATTAATGACATTATTGCCATGGTCAATTTCTTACTAATTTTTTCGCTTTACTTATTTTATTATTGTTGTTTTTTTTTATTAGTCTATTATATTGTATGCGATGTTAAATCTCTAAACAGTATCATAATTTCACAGATTCATCTGTTATTCTATAGGAATTATTGATCCTGAAAGGGTATATGGATAAACAGAAGATATCAAATAATTACATTGAAATGGAATTCAACTTATAAACATTTTTTATAAATATTTATTATTTAATTTGTAAATATAATATGTATATGAGCTGATATATTTTTTATATATATTTTTTTTATTAATATACTGTATAATTTCTAAAATAGGTAATTTTATTTTATATTTATATGATATTAAAATGGGCAATTTATCATTAATTTTATTAACTAATAATCTTACCAACATGGAAGAAAGGTTTTATATAAACCTCAGTAATCTATATAGGATATCTGCATGACGTCATACACTGAATGCGCTTAGACGTCATACTGGAGTAATATGAACATTAATGTTTAGCATAGGACAAAATTTGTTTATTGTTATTTTCTTCAAGAAATCAGATAGTTTTTTGTTATTATTATTTTTCTCAATACCTGAGATAATAATTAACAGTATCAATGTTCTAAAAAATACTGCTTTTTATAAAATGGAAAAATTTGTCAATTTCTATACTGGAAATTTAAACCGGCCTATGTTATTGAGTGATCAAACACGGCGTCGACTTTAACATGAATCCATAAATATTGTGACCTTTTAACTATTTCCTCTCATCGTAGCAATATCCATTAGTTCTTTTCGTAAGTTCATTAATGAATCTTTTATTTTACTTTATTTTACTTAATTTCTCAATTTTCCTTTAATTATTTTACACCAACTATATCAGTTACTCTTTTAATTTGTCGCTCATTTCATCCCATCCACTAATCATAACCAACATTGTCGACTCGTCATTACCTTTAACAGTTTATCATTCATTACAGCGTCATTGAATTAAATTTATAATTATTTTTACAAATTATTGTTACATATTAAAATTTTTTATAGGGTGTATGCGGATGACGTCATATTTATTGCGCTTGGAGGCCATACTGGAGTAGTGCATAACATTGCTCAGCATAGGACAAACTTCATTTAAGCCAATTTTCTTTGGGAAATCAGTTAATTTTTTGTTATTGTTATTTTTCTCACATACTTGAGACTAATTCAACATATTTACAGCATCGAAATGCTCTCAAAAATATTACATATAGTGTTTTTAAACTGGCAAAACGATTTTTATCCTATGTCACCCATGTTATTGAGTTATCCAATATGGCGTCGACTTTAACATGAATGCATAGACCCTATATATAAAAATAAATATTATTCGTCTGTGTTACAAATTTTTTGTTATTAATTTTTTATAACTATATATTTTTATATTATTTATAGTTTATAAACCATAAAATACAATATTATACGTATAATATATCCTTTACAATTAATTTAACTTTAACTATATGTATTAATGAAACTTACTATGCGATGCTTATAAGGTCAATACAATGAGTAAACTAAATATTGCTATTCTAGTATCTAAATGTTGCATGTATCCACATGACGTCATTCTGATTGCGCCTCGACGCCATACTATAGATCACAGAACACCATTACTCAGCATCGTTTTTGTCTATTTTCCTTGGAAAAGTGGTTAATTTTTACTATCATTATGTTCCTCAAATACTTTGAGATATTATATTTCAACCTGTTAACAGCATCAATGTTCTCAAAAATATTTCTTTGTAATTTTAAATTGGCAAAATGAGCTAAGTATTACTAAATTTTAAGTTGGTCCACATCACAATTTTCTTATCATTCATCACAGACGATATAAATTACTCTCTTTATCAACTACTATTATAATGTCTTCACATTACAAAATTCTATTATTACTCCATACTAATCTTGACTAATCTTACTCTTGAATAGAATTAGACGATGTCAATTTCAAAATTTTGTGATGAATTGAATATGTAAATATTTTTTAAATTTATTATTATTTAAAATAAAAATATTTTTAGTATAAAAATAAATATCAATATAGTATGTGTAATATATCTTTTTATTATTATTAAATATAATAATTTTACTAATTTTTATTATTTAAATCATAAAATAGAACATTTTTATACGTATAATATAAACTACAATATTTTAATTCTTATTCTCTTTTTTTTTTACTTTTTCAGTTTTCTCCGAGCTAAGAGAGAAAAAAAAAAAAAAAAAAAAAAAAGGTCCCGCAATGCTAAAGGATAGGATATTATGTTATGGGACTTTGTTAACTTTTACCACGCGCCTCAACGATCAACGCTAACCTCCCATATTTTCTTATGTTTACAGATCAACTAGAGTCTATAATAAAAGTGTCATATAAGGGTGTATGCATTCATGTTAAAGACAATGCCATGTTGGATCACTCAATAACATGGGTAATTATACGAAAATGACTCATTTTGCAAGTTTAAAAGTACGAAGTAATATTTTTAAAGCATTGGTGCTGTTAATAGGTTAACTCAGTATTTCAGGGATGTGAGAAAAAACAATCTGATATCCCAAAGAAAATAGAAAATTACGAAGTTTGTCCAATGCTGAGCAATGTTTTCTGGTACTCCAGTATGACAATGGGGATACACACTACAGACAGACCGATCTCTTACTAAATTTTAAGATTTAATTCCATTTTTCTTTACTTAATCAGCACAATAGATATAAATTTTTATAATTAATTTAATCCCACATTATTCCACAGCATTATATTCTTCATAGTGAGAAGTGGAGGAACACGTATATAATACCTTGTATTTATTTTAATTTATAAATATTTTAACCAGTATTTTTATTTAAATTAAATATATTGTAAGTGTAAATTAAAATATAAATAGTATTTGTTACTAATTAGTACAATTATTTGTTTTAGCATAATCGTTACTAAATGATGTTATTATACGTGCAATTCAAGCTGTAAAATTGAACTTAAATTGTATAAACTAATAATTGTAACTCATCAGGCAAGATTTATAGCACAATGCAAATAACGTGTATCCACATGACGTCATACTAAATGCGCTTTGACGCCATACTGGATCAATGAACAATACTGCTCAGCATATAGAACAAACTTCTTTTTTGTTTTTATATACTTTTTTTTTTTTTAGAAAATCAGTTAATTTTTTGATATTATTTATCTCACATACTTGAGATAATAATTCAACCTAGCATCAATGCTATCAAAAACATTTCTTAGAATATTTATTAATTGGCAAAATGTATTACTTTCCCATACAGGATAATTGTCGTCAAAAATGGCATCGACTTCATCATGAATGCCAATTAATGACATTATTGCCATGGTCAATTTATTACTATTTTTTTTTTTTAATCTATTTCGCTTTATTTATTTTATTAATATTATTTTTTATTAGTCTATTATATTATATGCGATGTTAAATCTCTATACAGTATCATAATTTCACATATTCATCTTTATTTCTATTATTTCTAGGAATCATTGATCCTGAAAAGATACATAGATAAACAGAAGATATCAATTAATTATATTGAAATGGAATTCAAGTTATAAACATTTTTTATAAATATTTATTAATTAATTTGTAAGTATAATATGTATATGAGCTGATATATTTTTTATATATATTTTTTTTATTAATGTACTGTATAATTCTTAAAATAGGTTATTTTATTTTATATATAATATTAAAATGTGCAATTTATCATTAATTTCATTAACTAATAATTTTACCAACATGTAAGTTAGGTTTTATATAAACCTTAGTAATCTATAGGATATCTGCATATGACGTACCATACACTGAATGCGCTTAGACGTCATACTGGAGTAATATGAACATTATTGTTTAGCATAGGACAACTATTGTTTTTGGTTATTTTCTTCGGGAAATTGGATAGTTTTTTATTATTATTATTTTTCTCAATACCTGAGATAATGATGAACAGTATCAATGTTCTCAAAAATATTGCTTTTTAAAAAATGGAAAAATTTGTCAATTTCTATACCGGAAATTTAAACTGGCCTATGTTATTGAGTGATCAAACACGGCGTCGACTTTAACATGAATCCATAAATATTGTGACCTTTTAACTATTTCCTCTCATCGTAGCAATATCCATTAGTTCTTTACGTAAGTTCATTAATGGACATATCTTTTATTTTACCATTAAATGTTATTAGTTTTTCTTTTCCTCTATGAAATTTAAATTTTGTTCAGTACGTAGAGTTGTAATCACTTTATAATGAAAGTTTAACGCTTACTTACAACGATTTTTATCTGACTCTAATACCAAGAGGATGCATTAGAACCAATTCACGTATTTCTTGTCATACAATGGAATTTATTATATAACTGTTTTTATTTACATTTTAAATAATTTATATTTAAAATAAAATATTAATTAATTTATATTTATAACTATTTACAATTTATAAATTTATATATTATTTAAAAAATAATAAATAATTATTAACAACAAATATTATTTGTATAAAATTACCTGTAAATTTTGCTTAATTATCTAATTATTATACATATTTGAGATACAATTTTTCTAAATACTTTTTTTGTCACAATCTGACGACTGCAAGATTTTGATCATTTCCAAATGGTGTATATCCGCATGACGTCATATTAAATGCACTTGGACGGCGTACTGGAGTAATGAATAACATGGCTCAGCATAGGACAAACTTCTTTTTTTTGGGGGGGGGGGGGGCAGTGGGGGGGGGGGGGGCAATTTTCTTGAGGAAATCGTTTGTTTTTTTGGTTATTATTATTTTTCACGTGCACATACTTGAGATTTGAGGAATTAATTCAACGTAATAACAATTTAACATAAATACTCTCAAAAATACTGCTTAGTAATTTTAAACAGGCAAAATGTGTAATTTTCCTAAACAGATAACTGTTATTCAGAGATCCAACATGGCGACGACTTTAACATGAATGCATACACCCTATAGTTTAACGCATAGTTTATATGATTTAACACGGTATACGGTAAAGTAAATACACATTACGTTAAATCGGAAGTAGAAATGATTAAAGTATTATAGTTGGTAGCTCATGTAAGTTAATTAGCTTTATTTACTGCGTCAGTGGAAAGTGGAAATTATCGTTGATGATAACAACAATGATTTTTTACATTATAGATTAAAACATGTAAAATTGTACTGTTCAAATCTTACCTGCCTTAATGCAGTTTAGTTTTCTAAAGAAAAAGAAAAAAAAAAAAAAAAAAAAAAAAAGCAATGTTTAGCACATTAATTAAATATGGAAAACTTTGGCCGCGCGCCTCATTGATAACTAACATCATTTCTTTATGTATACTACTTATAGGGTGTATTCGCATGACGTCATACTGAATGCACTTCGACACCATACTGTATGTATCAACAACATTGCTCAGCATCGTTTTGACTATAATCTTAGGAAAATCAGTTAAGTTTTGTTTAAATATTTTAATTAAATATCTAATGATATGCAAATTTTTGGTAACTTTAATTATAATTATATTAAGCTTCATTACTTTTTCTAATTACAGTACTCCTATGGTAATTATTTATATCTAGGCCTATTTTGTTCATTCTTATTATAAAATGTTAACGACTCTGCATATCGAAGGCACCGCGGAGAACTGAACTATCTATAGTCTCCGCGCGCCTCAAATTTGGAATATCTGCGCTCTCCGCCTCTCCTGAATTTGAAGCATCTCTTACCTGCGATCCATTACAGATGCTTCAAATTTGGGAGAGGCGGAAAGCGCAGAAGTTCCAAATATGAGGCGCGCGGAGCCATCGATATTATGCTGTCTTGAATGTATTGGTTCAGAGATAGGGCTTGTTGACCTAACTGCACCTTTGGCCTATTTTATTTAACAATAAAAATATTATTTATTTATTGTTATTTTTCTCACATATTTGAGATACTATATAATTCAACCTGTTAACAGCAGCATCAACACTAAAAAAATATTACGTAAGTATTTTTAAATTGGTAAAATAAAAAATAATTTATTTTTCCATACCGGCCAGTGTTAGTTATCCAACATGACATCGACTTTTATATGAATGCATAAAAATTTTAATCAATTTCATATTAATTTATTTTAATTTCTCTTTTTCTTTGTACCAATAGTAAGTCATGACAGTCGTTATCAAATTTCTTTCGTTGCTTGTTTCCCAGGTAATAGCTACATTGGGCTACATTTAGCCGAAAATGGTACGTGACTTTAAAATTAGAAGTAACATGATTGTCGTTATCTTTCACAATTGATTGAATTAAAAATTATAAATATTTTTTATAAATTATTATTACATTCAATATATTTTTTATTAAATAAAATGTTAGGTAAATACTAAAAAATTAGATATATTTTTTACATAACTTGTAATATTTATTAGATATACTATTATGTGTATAATTAAAGCTATTAATAGTAAATGTATTGAAAACTAATTATTATTACACCATATAAGAAAGCTTGATATTTAAACTTTTGTAATCTATAGCGTGTATCTGCATGACATCATACTGGATGCGCATCAACGCCATACTTACTCAATGAACAACATTGCTCAGCAGTGTCTTTGCTATTATCTTATTTTAGGATTTTTTTTTTGTTACTATATAAATTACTTTACACAAAATACTTAAGATTCTAATTTAACCTGTTAACAGCATCAATGCTCTCTAAACTATTGCTTTGTATTTTGAAACTGGCAAAATGTATTCATTTCCAATAAGTGGCCCATCAGTTATCCAACATGGTGTCAACTTTAACTTGAATGCAAGCACCTTAGATGAAACACATACTAAATTGTATTTTAAATTTCTCACTTTGCTATTAATTAATATTCACCAATTATATCAATTACACTTTTAATTTGTCGCTGATTTCGTCCCATCCACTGAGCACAACAAACATTGTTAACGCGGCATTACGTTTTACGGTTTTCATTTAATATAATCGCGTCATTGAATTAAATTTATAATTGTTTTTACAAATTATTCTTAAATTTAAATATAAAAATAAATATTATTTTTCTGTGTTACAAAATTTTTGTTATTAATTTTTCATAATTATCATTTTTTTTTATTATTTAGTTTATAAATCATAAAATACAATATTATACGTATAATATATCCTGTACAATTAATTTAACTTGAACTAGATACACTAATGAAACTTATTGTACGATGCTTATAAGGTTATTACTATAAGTAAACTAAATATAGCTATTGTAGTATCTAATTGGTGCATATATCCACCTGACGTCATTATGATTGCGCCTCGACGCCATACTAGATCACTGAACAACATTACTCAGCATCGTTATTGTCTATTTCCCTTGGAAAAGTGTTTAATTTTTATTATCAAATTATCTTTCTGAAATACTTTGAGATACTATATTTCAACCTGTTAACAGCATCAATGTTCTCAAAAATATTGCTTGGTATTTTTAAATTGGCAAGATGAGTTATTTTCTAAAACACCGGCCCGTGTTTGCCAGCCAATATATGACTGACTATAATATGAATGCTTGTTATTGTACAAATGATCATCAATTTTTACTTAATTTTAAATTTATTTCTCAATTTTCGTTTAATGGAGGTTACCGGTTTAAAAAAGTCTAACAAATTTCTATGGCTGAAAATTTAAAATACGTATAACATTAGTTCTAGTGTTTCTCATTTAAATTTCTCCAAAACCGTTCAAGTTTTCTCAAAAGTCGCAAAAATGTTTTTCCCTATTAGCGTTTAATTTTTAACTATAGGGAGGACACATATCTATCCACGTTGTCACTCCGATTAGCTCTAATCATCACAGACGATACCAATTTTCGTTGCAATTATATTCTACTGCAAGTAACTAACGCAACACCCAGGAAAAATCATTGCAAATGTGTCAGTTAAGTACTTATACGTATATACTAACGACTGTAATTGAGTTTTATAAATAAGTAATTTTTAAATTTATTATTAAATAAAAAAAAAATATTAAATATAAAATAAAATATCAATTGTGTTTTATAATTTAAAAGTATCATAATGTTAAGTATTAAATATTTGAATATTAAACAAATATTTTTATATAATTTTTTTTTAACTTTTATAAAAAACTATTCAATTTATAAAACATAAACAAATAAGCTTTATTTGAGTAAATTAATAACTATGTACTATACAACGCTAGCCAGGTTTATAAATAAAGTGTATAAACTAGACCTTAGTATCTACTAAATATATGGGTGTATGCGCATGACGTCATGTTTAATGCACTTGGACACCAAACTGGAGTAATGAACAACATTGCTTAGCGTTTAGGACAAAATTTCTTTTTTTTGTAATTTTCTTTGCGAAATCGGTTTAATCGTTCAAAAGTATAATATTGTTCATTTGAGTATATTGTTATATTATATACGAGTATAAGTAGTAAGCATTTACTTTGACTTATTTATTTATAATATATTTAGAATCTATAATATAAATCTAAAAAATTCTTGTATTTGTGTGATACTATTAATTAATTATGTTCCTGATTTCTGTTATGTTAATGTATTAAAGGCTTATGTAAAATGTTTTATTATAATTATGACCAAGGTTTTGTAAAATAGGGCTGTCAAGCCCTCACAACCCCTTAATAAAGCTATTATCTATCTAAATATCTTTAATTGTATGAAGAAATAATTCTAACTTGTCATGCCATATTTATATAGCACAATTTAATAGGTTGTATCCACATATGACGTCATACTAAATGCGCTTTGACGCCATACTGGATCAATGAACAATACTGCTCACCATATAGGTCAAACATTTTTTTTTTGTATGTTTTCTATAGATAATAGGTTAATTTCTTATTATTTTTTTTCTCACATACTTGAGATAATAATTCAACCTGTTAAGAACACAAATGCTCTCAAAAATATTTTGCTTAGTATATTTTTAGCATATTAGCAAACTGGCAATATGCATTACTTTCCCATACCGGCGAAATTTAGTCATCCAACATGGCGTCGACTTCAACATGAATGCATACATATTCATACTCAATTTGTTACTACTTTTTAATTCATTTAACATATTTCTTTTTATTACAGAGCTATCACAGGCGATATCAAAATCTCTATATATAGTAACACTTTACAGGTTCATGTTCATCATAATGCTAATGATGCTAAGCTTACGTTACATCATCCACAAGTCTTTTGCAAACATTTAGCAATGTAGATTGATTAACATTTGAATGGAATTTAATTTACAAATATTTTTATAAATTAATATTATTTAAATGTTAAATATAATATGCATGTATATTATGTATGGGCAGTTTTTGTTTTGTTCAATATATTTTATTGTAAATATTTATTTAAAAAAATGTTATTACAATAAGATGTACGATTTATCATGTATTTCATAAACTAATAATCCTAACACTATGTAAGCAAGGTTTATATTGTACACAGTATAACTAAACCTTAGTAATATATAGGATGTCAGCATGACGTCATAATGAATGCGCTAAGACGCAATATGTATTAAATTAATGTTTAGCATGGGACAAAATTTGATTTTGATTATTTTCTTCGGGAAATCGGATATTTTATGGAAATTTTTATTTTTCCAATACTCGAGATACTAATTATCAATATTAATGCTCTAAAAAATTTTCTTTTAATAAAATAGAAAAATGAGTTATTTTCCTATATCAGCCTATGTTATTGATTGATCCAACATGGCGTCGACTTTTACATGAATGCATACTTAACCTGATACATAAAACTATATATTCCCGTGCATCGTAACAATTTCCATTTTAGTTCTTTACATGCGATTTTTGTTAAAGTAATATCATTTTTACTTTTAAATATTGTTTGTAATTTTTTTTCCTCTTTTTAATATTTGTTTATGAATATATTTTTGTTAATTCCATATAATTTCAATTTAACTATTATCTCAGGGCATCTTCACAATTTTCATTAATAATTATACAACATACAACTCCAAGTAATAGGGTATAAAGTACAGTGAAGATATAAACGAGTTCGTTTAAAATTATTTTTAAATGAATTTAATTTATAACTATATTTTTATTTAAATTTCAAATAAAATACATATTTTCTTATATTTAATTTTACAATTTTTTTATGTGTTATATGTTTATAATTCATAGTTAAATATTTAAAAAAATTATAAACTGAGCTTAGTTTAATATTAATCGTGTTAAATAATGATTATAAATTTATGCTTTGCAAGATTTTTTATTATGAATTTGCTTTAATCAAATGTCAAATATTTAAGCATTTATTTATTAAAGATATACAGCTTATCTAAATACAAACATTTTTAACAACCTGGCGACTGAAAGATTTTGTTCATATCCATAGCGTATGCACATGATATCATAATTGTTGCGCTTGGACGCCATACTGCAGTAATGAATAACATTGCTCAGCAAAGGAGAAACTTTTTTTTTTTTGGTTGCTATTTTCTTGAGGAAATTGTTTCATTTTTTCTTTTTATTTTCTCACATATTTGCCAATTCAACCTATTAACAACAACCAATAAACTCAAAAATATTGCTTAATTTTAAACTGGCAAAATGTGTAGTTTTCCTATATACACGCTTTTGTATGTTATTCAGAGATCCATCATGGCGTCGACTTTAACATGTATGCATAGACACCCTATAGTTTGCACATAGTTTATATGCTTTGTTTTATGATTTAAAACTTCACAGAGCTAGTAAAGTAAATACACAGTTCGTTAAATCGGAAGCAGAAATGAACAAAATCTTATAGTTGGTAGCTCATGTAAGTTAATTAGCTTTATTTACTGCGTCCGTTGAAATTATCTTTGTTGAGAACAATAATGATTCTATACATTATAGATTAAAACACGTTAAATTGTGCTATTCAAATATTACGTTCCTCAATGCAGTTAGTTTCCTAAAAAAAAAAAAAAAAAAAAAAAGTCCCGCAATAACCAATAAGGATAGGACGTTAATTTTGGAAAACTTTTCCCGCGTGCCTCATTGATAACTTACATAATTTCTTTATGTGTATACTGCTCTTAGGGTGTATGCATTCATGTTAAAGTCTACGCCATGTTAGATCACTCAATAACATGGGTGGCATAGGAAAATAACTCATTATGAGTCACAAAATAATAAGCAATATTGAACCAGTGGTTGAATCAATTATTATCTCAAAGTATGTGAGAATAATAATACTAACAAAAAAATTATCAATTTTTCATAGAGATCTTTTGTCCTAGATGCTGGGAAGTGTTATTCATTCATATGACGTCTTACGGAAATATACTAATTTTTTATTCTCTATTTCACCTATTAACATTTAATCTAACTTTGATTCTCATTATTACATTCCATATTTAAAAAGAACAATGTAATAATAATGGAGAGTCGCTGAACAACCTATCATTACAATTGTTTCAAGTAATTTAAACTAGCTATATTATTATTTCAATTTAAACATATTTTTTATAAATTAATATTATTTAAATAAAAAACACATTAAAAATTAAATAAAAAATAAATTAAATGTACAATTATGTTATTAGAGATTATTGGTTAAAAATTTTTTGTCAAACTTTCTATGGCTTAAAACAAGTAAAAAGATAATCTAGTATTTCTGAAATAAATTTCTACGAAACGGTGGAGTTTTCAAAAATATTACAAAAAAAGTGTTTTTCCCCATAAGTGTAATGTTAAATTAGAGGTCCCTTTGATTAACACGCGTGTCTATGGCGCTAAACCGATAAGCTCCATTTCATGTTCACAATAAGTATTTTCTAATTGGAATAGTCATCCTCACATAATTAGAGGACACGTCACTAGCTAGGGTCAACTGGTCAATCACTGGCAAGGATCATCATATTACGTTTTATGTTAATTTTGGCCCGGTATAGAGCTTACCATGTAAAATTGAGGGTTTTAAATTTGAATTTCTTGCTTCAGAATTGTTAAAACACGTTAAATAGCACATTTTTATAAAAGAAAAAGCACAACTCAAAAAATAGTTAGCAGGTGAAGGAGCCCATATTCAAGCAAAGAGGTAAAAAATGTGTGCAAAGTTGACTCCAAATGAAGGCCTGAGTGCCACCAGAGCAATCAGAATCGACAATCAGAAACTACAATATCTGGTATGGAACCCAGACCCTCATTTGGAGTCAACTTTAGTATATTTGTCACTTCTTTTCTTTAAATGGGGCACCTTCACGTCCTAAATACATTTTAAGTTGTACTCTCTACTTTATGATGATGTGCGATTTAACGTGTTTTAACAATTATAAAGCGAGAAGTTCAGAATTTAAAAAAGCCTCAATTCAATATGATAAGCTCTGTATATACCAGGCCAAAATTATCATAAGACTATAATGGTGACCCTTGCCAGTGATCAACCTGATGACCCTTGCCAGAGCTGTGTCCTGATTATGTGAAGTTGTCTATTGTTAAAAGTGAGTACCAAACACAATTAAACTTTAATTGTATGAACTATAGTAATTTTACCTCATTAAGCAAAGTTTATCGGTACATACTTATAGGGTGTTTTCACATGACGTCATACTGAATGCACTTCGACACCACACTGTATCAATGAACAACATTGCTCAGCATCGTTTTGACTATTATCTTTGAAAAATCGGTAATTTTTGTTTATTGTTATTTTTATCAAATATTTGAGATACTAAAATTCAACCTGTTAACAGCATCAATACTAAAGTAAAAAATATTAGTTCGTATTTTTAAACTGTCAAAATGAGTTATTTTCCCATACCGGCTAATGTCAGCTATCCAATATGATATCGACTTTAATATTAATTAATCTACAGGTTATATGCATGACGTCATACTGAATGATCAACGCCATTGCACAATTTCGTTTATATATATATTTTTTTACTATTTTATATTACTATAACTCAAATACTAAAGATACATCAATGCTCTCAAAAATATTGCTCCGTATTTTTAAGCTGCAAAATGTATATTATTCCCTATAAGTGGCTGATGGCAGTTTCCGAATGATGGCGATTTTAACTTGAATGCAAACACCGAAAATTGTACTAAATTTTAAGTATTTTCTTAAATATCTTTAAACTTTTCTTCATTCATCTCAGACAATATCATCTAATATGCAACTCGTTTCTCCACAATAATGCAAAACTGCGACTTCTTTAAAGTAGTTTGAACGAGCTTTCATTGTTATTAAACGCCGTTTTTTTGTTACATATAGATTCCTTATCTCTCTACGCTCCTATTGATGTATTATAAAATTACATTTAGTTCGAAAACACATATTAAAAACCAGCCGCAAAGTCGAGCATTTTTCTCATATAGCATTGGTTAATGGCTGAAAATCCATTCCTCCTCCACAGTAGATCATTCATATTTCTGCGAAAGTGTTATTAAATGGACTCAAAAACAGATAAATAAGCTCTTTGATAAACAAAGAAACTTTTAAAAGCATTAAACTAAATTTGGTTCGAAACGCACTGAGAACTTTGAGACTAAAAGAGCTGAAAATGAGAATTTTTTTGTTAACTAGTAATTTTTAAATAGTTCGGAAATCGGCCGCTAGAGGCGCCGAATCATGGCGATCGCGGGAGAAACGAGATATAAACGTAAATTGAGCTCATAAATGTTAATAAAACTCTTGCAAATGTACTTAATTTGTATTAACTTCATTATAATTAATTAATATATGCACTGAGAAGCGAGAAAAGTGTTTGATTAGAAAATAGGTACAAAAAGCAATATATATATGATTTGCTGGATTATTGACCGATAAAAGTTCGCTTTTCGTTATTCATTTGCCACGGAACCGGAATAAGTCACAAAGAGCGCGAACGTTGATGACCAATAGCATAAGGGAGATTTGAGCGCCAGACGGCGTTCAAACAAGTTTTTATCTAATGGTATCGACTGTCAACACTAGATGGCGCTGTTCGCTGCAGTGTTTTTCAAGGTTACTGGCTCTGTGACTTATTCCGGTTCCGTTAGGGATACCAACCTAACAGTGTTCCTTTATCGGTCAATTATCTAGTGCCTTGACAGCACGGTTGATAGAGCGCTGCTTTTACTTGACGAGGGTCAGCGGATCGAGACTCGGTTATTGCAAAGTTTTTAATGATTAAATTAAAATCAAGTAAGCGCCAAACTTCAAATAAATTTAAAATCAGCTGTTAACAACCTCGTTCAAACTACTTTAAGTCACCTGATAATGAATACATAAATTTCACTTGCTTCCAATTCTATTAAATTTATAAATAGTTTTATTTATTATTATAATATAAATTTTAAATATTTTAAAAAATAAAAATAAAAATCATTTTTATTATATATAATCATTTTTTATTATTATTATAAAAACATATTTTTTAAATATTTAAATTATAAATTATAAAATACATTTATTGTATATTATATGTAAAATATAACTTGGACATGTTAATTAACTTTAACTAAAAATACTAGTTATTACAATACGGTGCTTATAAGGTTAATACAATAAGTAAACTAAATGTTGCTATTCTATATAGTATCTAAATGGGTGCATTCGCATGACGTCATTATGATTGCGCCTCGACGCCATACGCCATACTAGATCACTGAACAACATTACTCAGCATCGTTTTTTATTTCTATTTTCCTTGGAAAAGTGGTTAACTTTTACTATTATTATCCTTCACAAATACTTTTATGATACTTATTCAACCTACTAAAAGCATCAATGCTCTCAAAAATATTGCTTTGTATTTTTAAATTGGCAAAATGAGTTATACATGTTTACCATCCAACATGTAATCGACTTTAACATGAATGCATACAGTACATGCAGTCATTATTGATAAACTTTTTAAAAATATTTTAATGTTAAATTTATTTCTCAATTTTCTTTTAATGGAGGTTATCGGGATAAAAAAAATTCTGAAATGTATTCTATTGCTTCAAAATACGTAAAATTATTTCTAGTATTTCTTCTGAAATCAGTGAATTTTTCTCAATAATCGCATAAAAAAAGAGGTATTTTTCTCCTTAATCTTAAATTACGAAATCCTTAGTTAGCTTTCTCAGCATCAACCCGCGAGCTAAAACGATAAGCAGCCGATAAGAATTATTCCTTACTGATGATTTAAAATAAATTTTACTTGTAAACTCATTAGCTTGCTGGAAGCTATGGCCATTGGCCAGACATCAACAATGATCCAACCTTGAAAATATTATATAAACGTGTAACTTAATCACTGTAAAGGAGTTATATATTTAAAAAAAACAATTAAAGTATTTAATGTAAATACAAAATATTTTAAATATAAAATAAAATATGCATTTGTATTAACAATAAAAAGTTTCTTAAATTTATTTTTTTAAAGTTAATTAATTTTTATAAGAGACATTATTGAGTTAAATATAACAAAAAATGTATACCTATAATTGAGTAAACTAATAATTATTACACCATGCAAGGAAGTATTATATACAGTGTATAAACTTAACCTTGGTATCTACTAAATATAGGTAACTAGAGTAATGATCAACATTGCTTAGTATCTATAGGACCAAATTTCTTTTTGGTTATTTTCTTTGCGAAATCGGTTATTTTTTTGTTATTATTTTTCTCACATACTTAAGATACTAATTCAATAACATGTTAACAATATCAATGCTCTCAAACATATTGCTTAGTATTTTTAAACTGGCAAAATGAGACATTTAGCCATACTGGCCTGCATGTCATTGAGTGACGATGACGTTATATTGTATCGACAACTTCCATCAGTTCTTTACACGTGTTTACTGATGGACTATTTTCTCTTATTAAATATTGATTTGTAATATTTATTTCACAATTATATTATTTTTGTTTTCATTTGTTCAAGACTATTTTAAAATATTAAGGAAGTAGGTGACCGTCTGATATCTCGCAAACTAGACGGTTGCGAATTAAAGTAATAACACAGAGTAAAGATGAAATGGCATTTAAGAGTTTAGTTACTTTAATCATGTGAAAACACCAGCAAATATTTAAGTTATTATACATTAAAGATTGCATGCAATGTGGAAATTCAAATTTTAAACAAATTAAAAACTTTTCTTTGAATTAAAAATACTATGAAAACTTTTCTTGAACATAAAAAAGAAACTTTTTTTAATTTACTGCCTTTCATTTGAAATTTAGAGTTTATTGTGTTTGTTTTGCTGGAAATGGAAATGTAGCATTATGTACAAAGAATTCTTGTGAAAATAGAGTTCTTTTATCGACTTCCGGTCCAAATATGTCAACCTTATACACTTTAACATCATTTTTTTTTTTAAACCCAGCATCATTCATTGAAATTAACGTGGCAACTATATTATATTAATTTCATCAACATATTATGTTATCAAATAATTTATCTTAGAGAATAATAGTTTTCATGTTATTGAATTCAATTTATATATAGATTTTTATTAAAATTTTAAATATATTCAAATTAGTAAAATATTAAATGGCATATTTGTAATTTGAATTTTTTTTCTTTTTTTTTGGTATTTAGTTGTAAAATTATTTTTAAAGTAACTTACTATATTATACTCGTAATATTAACTGCAAATTTTTAACTGTAATTGCGTTAATTAATAACTATTATATTAATGCGGGAAATCAGGTATTGCGGGATTGAATAAAAAATTGAGAACGAATAGCTGATCGTTTGCACAGTGATACATTATGATACAGTATCTTCAAAAAAAAAAAAAAAAATGGAAAGTAACCATGCTTTATTTTAAATTATGATTTTTTTTAAAGTATTAGTCCCAAGAGACCAAGCTAATTTCAATAATTATTTTCTCTTTTATCTGATAGTCACGGGTCCAGAAAATTGCAGCATATAGGTATAGCTGTTACTATTAACTTTCAAATAGCATCATAAACTATCGAAGTTACTTTTAAAATTTTGAGATACTGTACCATCTACATACAACCCTAAATTAAAAAAATAAATATTCGTCTTTATTCAACAATATTAAAATATATTTACATAGACTATTGAAAGAGCGAGGTTTAGGCCTGGCAAATGTCTGGCTCTCTCTTACACCAAACATAAACATAGAACCTAAAAAATAAAAGGATCTGACGATTGTAATTCAAAATATTAATAAGCAATAAAAAAAAATAATAATAAAGTATGAAAGAGCATAATAATACTATGCAAGCGTATGTGTATAATTTTAGGCATAATTGAGATACACAGTAAGATTTTGTTCGTATCCAAAGTTCAACGGTACCCACAATATGCAGTACGTTAAATGGAAATTGGAAATGAAAAAAAAAAATCTTATTTGTAGTACTATATCTTATCTCTTATAAGTTGTATTTCTTTTCTGCGTCAATGTAAATAATCAATGATGCGAGCAACAATATGTCTATATATTATAATAGATTAAAACACGGAAAAGTATCTTATTCCCTTTATATATATGATGGCAACCATTACCGAATTCGCTCATTGGCCGAAATAAGTGACCACGTCGCGGCGTGGCAATACATTTTTGCCAAGATCCGAAATTCAGCACTTGTGCATCGTAATTTTGACCACGTTGCGGAGTGGTTTTTAACAAATGCCAAATTGTTGGCAAATAAATTTTAGCCAGTTCGTGGAGTGGCTTTTTAATAATTGCCACGCTGCAGCGAGGTCAAAATGTTTAATGCGCAGGTTACGATATACGTTATTAGTATGAATAATATCATATGTTTTTTTTTTATTATTATAACTTACATCATTTTACACTATGGTTTTCAGTTAATTAAAATATTTATAAATTTATAAAAATGATTTCTTATTAAATTTGACACAAATTTTTACTATGGTCAACATTACGATGCACAAGTGCAGAATTTCGGATCTTGGCAAAAATGCATTGCCACGCCGCGTCGTGGTTACTTATTTCGGCCAATGAGCGAATTCGGCAATGGTTGCCAACATATATATATATATATATATATATATATATATATATATATTTAAGTTTTCTCAAAGGAGAGAGAGAGACACACACAAAAAACAAAAAACAACAACAATAACCGGTACTGCAATGCTAAAGGACAGGGCATTATGGGACCTTATAAACTTTTACCGCGAGCCTCAACGATAACTTTTTTTATTTGTACTGATCAATTAAGGGTGTATATAAAAAATGGTCATATAAGGATGTATGTAATATGCATTCATGTTAACGTCGATGCCATGTTGGATATAACTCAATAACATGGGTAGCATAGGAAAATAACTCATTTTGCAAGTTTAAAAATACGAAGCAATATTTTTAGAGCATTGATGCTGTTAATAGGTAAATTAGTATTTCAGGTATGTGAGATAAAAGAATCTGATATCCCAAAGAAAATAGACAATTATGAAGTTTGTCCAATACTGAGCAATGTTATCTAGTACTCCAGTATGACATTGGGGATACACCACAGACAGACTGATCTCTTACTAAATAACAAGCTATAATATGATTCCCTTCTTAGTTACTTATCAGCTCAGTTGATTAAACTGTTCTTAATCAATTACATCCTCTATTATTCCATAGCTATAAATTCAGTATAAATCAGTATATAAATTCTCTAAAAAGAAGATGTGAAGTCACATGTGTACCTATCATCTTATATTTATGGTTATTTATAAATAATTTTTATATAATTTTTATAAAAACTAAAAGCATTTTTAGTATAAAATAAAATACAAATTGTATGTGTTTCTATTTAATTAATTATATTTATATTATAATAATTAGTTACTTAACGATGTAATTATGAGTGCAATTCAATCTGTACAATTAATATTTAATGGTATAAACAAATAATTCTAACTCGTTATACAAGATAAATAGCACAGTGTAAATATAGGGTGTATCCACATGACGTCATATTAAATGCGCTATGACGCCATAGTGGATCAATGAACAATACTGCTTAGCATCCAGGCTATAGTGAATAGTTTTAACAATCATTTCTACATTGCCCGATTGTTGGCAATAACCTAGACTAATGCATTTGATTGTGTTATGTATGTTGGATCAAAGAAACGAATTAAAGAATTTTGATTTCATTGATTTTGATATTATTATATTTTTAAACATAATAATTATCTTCTTAATATCATTATTATACGTGCAATTTAATTTTTAAATTGAACTTAAATTGCATGAAGAAATAATTCTAACTTGCCAGGCAATATTTACAGCACAATTTAATAGGTTGTATTCACATGACGGCATACTAATTGCGCTTTGACGCCATACTGGATCAATGAACAATACTGCTCAGCAGTTCAAACATTTTTTTTGTATATTTTCTTTATAAAATAGGCTAATTTTTTTTATTATTTTTCTCACATATTTGAGATAATAATTAAACCTATTAAGAACATCAATCATCAAAAATATTTTGCTAAGTATATTTTTAGCATATCGACGGTCTCGCGGCTATTATATGTATCTCAGAATCTCGCCGCGCTACACAAAATAGGTATCTCAGAATCTCGCCGCGACACACAAAGTAGGTATCTGACTTCCTCGCGATGCGCACAATATAGGTATTAGAAAATCTCGCCGTACGCACAAATTAGGTATCTCTATTTTACACAAAATATGTATCTCACAGCCATAGAGAATTTTCTACATAAATACTTGAAATGTAAATATATTTTGAATGTTAAAATGCATTTGATACTTTTAAAAAATAAATTTTAATTAAAAAGTAAATATTTTTAGAGAATAAAATGTAATAATAATATATTTTTTAAATATTTTACGTTACCCTTTTTTTTAATAATGTCTTTTTACTTTAGTTTTACGAATAATTAATAATGATTTAAAAATAAATAATAATAATATTAAAAATAATAATATTATAAATAATATTACATTTTTGCCAGCATGTTATATGGAAAATTACTCGCGAGATTGTCTGATGCCTAATTTGTGCGTACGGCGAGATTTTCTAATACCTATATTGTGCGCATCGCGAGGAAGTCAGATACCTACTTTGTGTGTCGCGGCGAGATTGCGAGATACCTATTTTGTGTGGCGCGGCGAGATTGTGAGATACATATAATAGCCGCGAGACCGTCGATATAAGTAAACTGGCAAAAATGTATTACTTTCCCATACCGGCAAAATTTAGTCATCCAACATAGCGTCGACTTTATCAAGAAGAATAACACATTAATGGTCAGTTTCTAAGTTAATTTTTATTTTAAAATCACTTCATATATTTTTTATTCGGTTATTTTAAATCAATAACATCAACAAATCGATCTTTTCGCGTCAAGATGAAGTACTAAACTTAACAAATTTTCATCGAATGAACGATCTACACTTTACAAAGTCGCGGCTACCTGAAGCTTCTGCTATATAAAACAGGTAGGTGAAGCTCCAGGTAGCCGCAAATTTGTAAAGTGTAGATCGTTCATTCTTCGGAAATTTGTAAAATTTATAATAGCTTCATCTTGATACGAGAAGATCGAAATTCTCTTGTAACATGCTAGTAATTTAATCCAATTTCTCATTATTGCAGGACATGATGAGTCAAAAGGAATCTAGTACACTATGTAGACATAACACTTCAAACTTTTATGAAAATGAGTTTTATGTTTAAACATTTTTTACAAATTATTATTATTTAAATTGGAAATATTTATAAAAAAAAATAAATATAATTTGTATGTGCAACATTTTTTAATGGTATGTTTAATATAATATTTTAAGAATAAGAATATTTATTGACCCAGGCAGTTCATAGTAACAATCAAAGTTACAACAAGCATTGGTCTTGTCAAATATAACAAAATAAATTTTACAAATAACAACAAGAATACAAACAATACAATGAATTACACAACTATTACTAAATTATTAATTTATAATAAAATTATAATGAAGTTTGTGAAACTGTATCATCAGTATAATATTCCAATGTTGTATGGGTGGTGAACGTGAACCTTAAAACATCGATGTTATCTTTTTTTTTTTTTTTTTTTTTATTATTTCAAACACACAAATATACAAAGTCCAACCAAGGCATAGCCTTATCGGTTGGTTCATTTATTGTTACACAATCATGTCTTATTATATTATATTACTACATATACATATTTTTTATTATATATATTTCAAAAGCAAATAAAGTACGTATTTACACAAAAACATTTTTTTTTTTTTTTTTTTTTTTTCATTTAAGAGAAGTATTTTTATAATACAAGAAGCAAAAATTAATCATCATTAATCAATACAAACAGCAAAAAATTGTTCAACATTTTATAAATTATCAAGAAAGAATTTTTTCATATTAAATTTCGTTTCATTTTTATTTGCAAAACTTTTTAATTCTGATGGAATTTGATTCCATAATTTAGGAAGTAAAATTTTTTTTGTCCTTTCAGTGAGTTTTTTGTCCTTTCTTTGAGTTTTTATCAAAAAAGGATACTAAAGTATAATATTCTTTATAAAGCAAAATTTTTTTAAGCAAATTTTTAAAAAAATTATCATTATTTACATATTTCTTAAAATAGATGGAAAATTGTCATAAATTTTAGCTGTTACAAAATATGGACTTCTTTCGAATATTTGTTTATAACCAGATATATTATTTTAAACCAGATATTTGTTTATAAAATTTAATTTCTAAAAAAAAGGTAATTATCATGACGCCATAATCCCTTTTGGGGTAGAACAGGAAAAATCCTTTCCAGTAAGAGGGCTTACAATGATCTGTGGCTTACCAAACCAAATTTTTCTGGTCTCCTAATACCAGACCTGTGCAGCTCGGACTACCAAATTTTACGACGGCAGCACTCGCCACTATGGATTAATACGTATAATATACATTTCACTATTTAACTTCAATAATATATAAACCAACGAGGACGGTGAATTCTTTTCAACCACCACTTTTTATGACACTTTTGTAAAGAGCGTTAAAAATTTTTGAGGTGCTACTTTTTCTTAGAACAATTGGAGCATGGGAAGTATTTTTAATTAATGTTTGAAAATCGATCTAAAAAGACTGTGACTTCATCAATCGGGCATTTATTTCAGAAAGTATTGACCGTAAAAGGTTCAGAAGCCAGTTTTTTGAAATCCTGAGAACAAGCTGATTTCATTAAACAGGTTACTGATCCTCGAACGATTAGTATTTGCGGAGAAAAAAGTGGACTGATGACGTCACAGGCTTTCTAGGCAGATTTTCAAAAATTAATTAAAAATACTTGACATGCTCCAATCGTCCTAAAAAAAATAGCACCCCAAAATTTTTAAAGCTCTTTCCAAAAATATCATAAACTCAACAAAAATATTTCAATTCACCTTCCTCATTATTACTTAACGGTGTATGTTAAGTTTATACAGTAACAATATTGCTATTCAAGTATCTATAAGGGTTTATCATCCGTATGACGTCATACTGATTGCCCCTCGACGCCTTACTATAGATTAATGAGCAACGTTTCTTAGCAAAGTTTTTGGCTATTTTCGTTGGAAAAGCGGTTAAATTTTTTGTTTTTATTATTATATTTTTTCTCACATAACTGAGATACTAATTAAACCTGATAACAGCATCAATGCTCTCAAAAATATTGCATAGTATTTTAAAACTGGCAAAATTACTTCTTTTAGGGTCTAAATAATAATAATTAGTAATTTATGTTAAAGTTGACGCCATGATGGATCACTCAATAATATGGGAGACATAGGAAAATAACTTATTTTACCAGTTTAAAAATACTATGCAATATTTTTAATAGGTTGAATTAGTATAGTATCTAAAGTATGAGAAAAAATTATTAAAAAAAAAAAAAAAAAAAACGATTTCCCAAAGAAAATCGCATAAAACAGTTTGTCCTATGCTCAGCAATGTTATACACTACTCTAGTATGGCCTCCAAACGCATTAAATATGACGTCATCCGCATACTCTACCAGCCCATGTTTTTAAGTGATTCAACACTGTTTTGAGTTTAACATGAAACCATATATTCAACCTGGTAACTTGGACTTTTCTTAAACTTCCATTAGTTCTTTATATGCATATTTTATTCACATTCATTCCGCTTTAATAAAAAAACTGTTATTGATATTCAATACTTAATTTCAATTTTGTTTTCTTTTGCTTATTACATATTAAACTATCAAGTTCAGTCGCTATCAAATTCTATTACAAATTTAGAATGATGTTCAAAAAACTAGTTTCAACATAAACATATTACTTATATTAGTTTTTAAATACCTAGAATGCTTCGAACAATATTTATTTTATAACTATATTTTTAATTATAACTTGAATATTATAAAATTAAAATAAATTAATTTTTAAAATTTTATTGTATATTTTGTGTTACATATTTTTATTTATAATAAATAAATACTAAAATACATTACTGTAGGGTCCATTTATTCATGTTAAGGTAGTACTTAAGGGTAGCATTTTTGTCGTAAAAACAAATTTTATATTATTATTTAGCTTTATAATAAACTAAGGAACAATTCTCTATACTAAAAAAAGTTTTTGTTTAAATCAATTTGCCGCAAATGAGCCTCAAAGTCGGTGAGGTTTTTTTGGGTTACGCCCCCTTTAGCATGTACAAGTTACAAAACTTCAAGCTCAACGTGTGCAAAATTGAATTGATCAACTTCTCAATTAAAAAATACTAGCGTGATCTACAGATAAACTTTTAATGAATTTGAGATTTAAAACAATTTTTACGAGATTTTTACGGAGAAAAGAATTATTGAAGTTTGCATATGCAATTAACATGGGTCAATTTGCGATAATTTTTTTCTCGGCAAGTACTTTTTAGAAAAATCTGAAAAATCAGTTTTCATTAAAAGTCAACACGAAGAACAAGCTAGTATTTTTTTTATCCACTGAAAAAAAATTCAAAGTGAGTCAAAATCGGGGCTCAAATATAGATTCATTAGCATTAGGGGGCGGGGCATTTAGCGACACTTTGACGCTCTGTTGTGACGAGAGTTTTTTAGATAGAATTTTTTTAATTTCATTTTTGGGTACAGCAGCCTAAACCTGATTCAGAATAATAATAATAAAAATACACTCCTACCCTAAAGTAGTACCTTAAAGTCTACGCCATGTTGAATTACTCAATAACATGGGCAGCATTGGAAAATAGCAAATTTTGCCAGTTTAAAAACACTTCAATATTTTTTAGAGCATTTTGATGCTGTTAATATGTTGATTTCAAGTTTGTGAGAAAAATAATAATAAAAAATTAACCGATTTCTCTAAAGAAAATAGTCAATAACGAAGTTTGTACTATGCTGAGCAATGGTAGTCACTACTTCAGTATGGCCTACAATAGCATTAAATATGACGTCATGCATAATACCCTGTATACCGGCCCTTTTTATTAAGCGATCCATTTTAACGTCGAGTTCAGTTTCTAACAAATTCTAATTCACTTTCATTCCATATTGAAAAATATGACTCCAAAAAAAAATTCAGTACAAATCAATATATATTGTAATTAATTGAAATAAATTTATAACTATTTTTTAATTAAATTTTAAATTTTTTAAATGTAAAATAAATAAATTTTTATAATTTTATATTCTAATTTGTGCTAAATATTTTTATTTATAATAAAAACTTATTAAAATATATATATATATATATATATATATTTTTTTTTTTTTTTTGCAAAATTAAAATTTAATGTTGTAATCATTGTTATGTAATTTATAATTATTATACTATGATATAATATGCAATAAACTATATTGCTATATGCAAGTATCTATAAGTTTTATGTATAAGTTTTAATAAAGACAACATATGGGACAAAAACACAACAAACAAAATACGAATTGAAGTGGATTAGTGGTTCGGTTTCACATTTCAAGCCTAAGTAACCCCCGCACTCTAACAATGAGAAATAATGATATAAAAAGCTGTCTATTTTGTAAGTACTACCCCCCCCCCCCTCCCCCTGCCCCCTTCCATTCTTTTCAATCGCGTGATCAAGTGTTAAGATAGGGGGTATGTAGTTTGTGATCATTTCAATAATAGTGGTGATGCAGAGTTTTAGTATAGGGTCTATGCATTCATGTTAAAGTCGACGCCATGTTGGATTATAACATGGGTGGCATAGGAAAATAAAAATCATTTTGCCAGTTTAAAACCACTAAGTAATATTTTTGAGAGCATTGATGTTGTAAATATGTTGAATTAGTATCTCAAGTATATGAGAAAAATAACACATAACAAAAAGTTAACCAATTTCCCAAAGAAAATTGTCTTAAATGATGTTTGTCTTATGCTGAGCAATGTTATGCAATGCACTACTCCAGTATGGCCTCCAAGCGCAATAAATATGACGTCATCTGCATACACCCTTATAATGTATTGTTTGAATACCTCTTAAGGCGGGAAATCACTGCAGGATTACACTAAAAAAATTGTAAAGAAAGTAAAATCTGATATTTTGCAGTGATACATTAGGATATATGGTATCTTCAAAAATGTTTATATATATATATATATATATATATATATATATATATATATATATATATATATATATATATATAAATATATGGGGGGAGGTTACCTCGCTAGATTTTAAATTATGATATTTTGTAGTGTTAGTCCCATAAGAGCCCATGTTAATTTCAATCATTATTTTCTCTCTTATCTGATGGTCAAGAGTTCTGAAAATTGTATCACAGGTGACCTTTACTATTGACTTTCAAATGACATCATAGAGTTTCGAAGTTTTCTTTTTAAATTTTGAGATACAAAAGCCATCTGTATACAATTCTTAATTATATTTACTGTATAATAAAACAAAAGGTATACTTTATATATATAAAAGGTATTCTACATACCCATGGGGAAAAAAACTTAATCCTAATTGGTCCATGAATTTCAAAATTCAGAATAATTTTTTGTTTATGAAATTTGTATCTTAAAATTTTGTAACTCTTTAATTTTTCATAATTAACATACAAAAAAATAGGCGTAACTTTTTTTTTTTTTTTGTCCATGTATGGTTTTAGTTTATAGTTTTATTTCATTTTATTGAAATTTGATAGTATTGTCATTGAAATAAACTATGTAAAATACATTTGTGTATTTTTTTTATTTATAGTTAATTGTTTAAATTATTTAATTATGAATTATCTTTTGTAAGGTAATAGGAAATTTTGATGAGTGCTTTTTTTTTTTTTTTTTTTTTTCTTCTTCTTCTTCTTGCTATACAGCGAAATTATTACAGTTACAATTTTTAGTTTGCAATAGACAAACATTGAAAATTTTAACCATTAGATATTTAGATATAAGACTATTACGTTCCATGTCTTTAATAGTAGAACAAGTCAACATATATACACAACAAAATATAATTAAATATATAGCAAATTATGTCCTATTTAAGATGAATTATTACATTTGACATTATTAACTGTTAAATAATCAGATACACTGTAAAATATATTTTCAAAAATTTCATGTAGATGTTTCTGTACTGATTTCTTAAATAATAAATATGATTCACATTATTTAATACTAGGTGGTAGCTCATTATATAGTTAAGGAATACAATATTCTGGGTCCTTTTACTAAAAGTGACAAACGTTGAATTTTAATTTAATAATTGTCCCCCCCCCCCCCCTATTACGAGTTTCATATGAGTGGACACTGCGGACTGTTTTAAACCAAAGAAGGATATCTTCGAAGTTTTATATATTTGCCCAATATTGTGATAGCCGTGTACGTTAACCTTTTATTTTTGTTGTTTTTGCTCCCGGGAGCGAATTTCATAAGTACACCCAGCAACTGCAAGCCTACTAAAATCACCGCTAGGGGCGCTGGCGGCGCTGCGGCGCGCGATGTAAATTCTTCGTTTAAACGCTAAAAGTTTCACAATCAAAATTTCTAACAAACTATAAATTAACGTTAAAGTCAATTAACGTCAAAGTTAATGTTAATTTATAGTTTGTTAAGAGATTTTGATTGTGAAACTTTCAGCGTTTAAACGAAGCATTTACATCGCGCGCCGCAGCGCCGCCAGCGCCCCTAGCGGTGATTTTAGTAGGCTTGCAGTTGCTGGGTGTACTTATGAAATTCGCCTCCCGGGACAAAAAAAAAAAAAAAAACTTTTTGAGGGAGGGCAAGATTACAAACATTACGGGATGCTGCTTTTTGAATAAATTGGATGACTGATAAAGGAACAACTGTTTTAAAGTTGACTTTAAGCAATTTTGCTCACATCCGCTTCCGTTTTGACTTACTGCGCATGCCTAGTAAGTCAAAACGGAAGTGGATATGAGCGAAATCGCATATAGTAAGCCTCAAAACAATTGTTCCTTTATTAGTCAATCACAGCATTTCGACCAGAATGTTATAAAGTATGATTTTTATAAAATTTAAAGGGTCACAGGAATTGATTAGAATTGGAAATGGTTAGAATCGGAATTGGTTAGAAAAAAAAAGAGTGGTGGGGATGAGTTCGATGAGACGACGTCAGTGGTGGGGGGTGTCTTTATTTTATAATAATATGGCAACATGGCATTGAATTTTATTTATTACATTGTGGAATTGATTACAATGGGAATTGGTTAGAATCGGAAATGGTTAGAAAGATATTTTCATTTATTTTATTGAGTGGAATTGATTAGAATGGGAATTGGTTAGAATCGGAATTGGTTAGAAAGATATTTTCATTTATTTTATTGAGTGGAATTGATTAGAATAGGAATTGGTTAGAATCGGAACTGGTTAGAAAGATTTTTTCATTTATTTTATTGAGTGGAATTGATTAGAATGGGAAATGGTTAGAATGGGAACTGGTTAGAAAGATATTTTCATTTATTTTATTGAGTGGAATTGATTAGAATGGGAATTGGTTAGAATGGGAACTGGTTAGAAAGATATTTTCATTTATTTCATTGAGTGGAATTGATTAGAATGGGAATTGGTTAGAATCGGAACTGGTTAGAAATATATTTTTATTTATTTTATTGAGTGGAATTGATTAGAATGGGAATTGGTTAGAATCGGAATTGGTTAGAAATATATTTTTGTTTATTTTATTGAGTGGAATTGGTTAGAAGGATATTTTATTTACGCGCGTCTTATTTAAAACTTTATTTAATCGTTATCTACTGTATTGTTTGCTATTTCAATGCATTAAACTATTATTCAGAATATAACTATAGAATTTAAGCATACATATTAAAGCCAACGCCATATTGGATCAATCAATATCATACGCCGCATAGGAAAATGACTCATTTTGCCAGTTCAAAAAAACTAACCAATATTTTTGAGAGCATTTATGCTGTTAATAGGATAAATTAGAATCTCAGATATGTGAGGAAAATAATAATAACAGAATATTGACCGATTTTATAAATAAAAGTGCCAAAACTGAAGTTTTTCCTATGCTAAGCCATGTTGTTCATTGATCCAGTATGGCGTCGAAGCGCAATCAGTATGATGTCAGGTGGATATATGTACTCTGTAATCTATTTTTATCGTTAATTTAATTGCTGAGGCTGTGCTGTAGAAATTTAGACTTTAAGTAAATTTATATAGGGTTCAAAGTATTGTGTGTGTTTTCTATGTAAAATATTTTTTTTCATGCAAATGACGCATCATACATGTTTTTCTTTACTTCATGCTTAATTAATTAATTATACAGTCGGTAATATGTAAAAAAATTGAGGCTTTCGGCAATTTTGTTCTTTTTTTTATATAGGCCAAATTATTATTATACATACGTAGTCAAATCCTTTAAAGATACATTAAAAAATTATTATGAAAATATTGGTTACAATTATGTTAATAAAACAGTTTGTAATGAATAGATAACTTTTGTTTCTGTGGTGTTCTCTACATGGATGTAACATAAATTATGTTATTTAAGATGCACATATTTTAAATGCATTAATATGTTGCTACATTAGAACTGGAAAAAAAGAGCAGTGAAACTTAAAAGAATTGACTTGCATATTATTCAATGCAATAAATTACGATATATTTGCTAGAATGGGCTAGCATAATATATAATATATATATATATATATATATATATATATATATATATTAATTTTTAATTCTACTATAATATACTATTTAATAATTAAAACCAACAAATTGCCCACTGTTTAATTATTGTTTATTTAAAAAGCATCTAAAAAAAGGATTGCATTGCATTATTTGTCATTTTAATATTATATTTTACTGTACAAAACACACACACACACACACAATTATTTGTCACCTATAGGACACAAATAATTGTTTTTTTACTAAGTTTTGCTTTCAGATTTTGCTGTATACCCTACCAACATCCCACTGTCCCAGTGTAAATCCTGGCTAATACGCTCCTGAACCTTAAGTCTTTATTTTTGTAACTAGCAAAATTTATAAAAAAAAAATTGTCGTATATACGTCTACACGTAGAAAAGTAGCTAAAAAATTACTTACTCTGGACGTTTTTGTTTTTAAGATTAAATTTGTTGAATGTATACAATACAACGTTATTTATGATATGAACAGCTAACTGAACTGTTTCCCACTGAAGAAATAACATTTATACTAACAAGTTACGTTCACGGTTCAAACTTTTGAAATTCAGTTATTGGTTTGTACTGAAGAGTGAAGAGTTACATCTATGTAACTGAACAATTTGTACAATTTTTGTTTCCCGTAAAGGACAAAAAAAAAAAAAAAAAAAAAAAAAAAAAAATCAAAAAAATCAAAATATAATAAAGAAAAACATGTATGAATTAAAGAAAAACATGTATGATGCGTCATTTGCATGAAAAAAAATATTTTACATAGAAAACACACACAATACTTTGAACCCTATATAAATTTACTTAAAGTCTAAATTTCTACAGCACAGCCTCAGCAATTAAATTAACGATAAAAATAGATTACAGAGTACATATATCCACCTGACATCATACTGATTGCGCTTCGACGCCATACTGGATCAATGAACAACATGGCTTAGCATAGGAAAAACTTCAGTTTTGGCACTTTTATTTATAAAATCGGTCAATATTCTGTTATTATTATTTTCCTCACATATCTGAGATTCTAATTTATCCTATTAACAGCATAAATGCTCTCAAAAATATTGGTTAGTTTTTTTGAACTGGCAAAATGAGTCATTTTCCTATGCGGCGTATGATATTGATTGATCCAATATGGCGTTGGCTTTAATATGTATGCTTAAATTCTATAGTTATATTCTGAATAATAGTTTAATGCATTGAAATAGCAAACAATACAGTAGATAACGATTAAATAAAGTTTTAAATAAGACGCGCGTAAATAAAATATCCTTCTAACCAATTCCACTCAATAAAATAAACAAAAATATATTTCTAACCAATTCCGATTCTAACCAATTCCCATTCTAATCAATTCCACTCAATAAAATAAATAAAAATATATTTCTAACCAGTTCCGATTCTAACCAATTCCCATTCTAATCAATTCCACTCAATGAAATAAATGAAAATATCTTTCTAACCAGTTCCCATTCTAACCAATTCCCATTCTAATCAATTCCACTCAATAAAATAAATGAAAATATCTTTCTAACCAGTTCCCATTCTAACCATTTCCCATTCTAATCAATTCCACTCAATAAAATAAATGAAAAAATCTTTCTAACCAGTTCCGATTCTAACCAATTCCTATTCTAATCAATTCCACTCAATAAAATAAATGAAAATATCTTTCTAACCAATTCCGATTCTAACCAATTCCCATTCTAATCAATTCCACTCAATAAAATAAATGAAAATATCTTTCTAACCATTTCCGATTCTAACCAATTCCCATTGTAATCAATTCCACAATGTAATAAATAAAATTCAATGCCATGTTGCCATATTATTATAAAATAAAGACACCCCCCACCACTGACGTCGTCTCATCGAACTCATCCCCACCACTCTTTTTTTTTCTAACCAATTCCGATTCTAACCATTTCCAATTCTAATCAATTCCGATGTCCCAATTTAAATACAATATGCAGTGTAGAACTTATTAAAACTCTCCATAATTTACATTTCTGTATACGCAGATATACGGACGTATACGGATATCATGCTTATTGCAGCACCAACATATCTGTGATCTGTACCAATTTAATTTTCTTAACCTATCATATTATTGAATGCTTTATTATTTATAAATTTAAAATTTAAATTCATATAATAATTAACAAAAATATAGGTAATATATTTTATAAAAAAATTAAAATATAATATACAATTATAAAAAAATAAAATAAATAAATAAATATAAATAAAAAAAATTACTGTGGTTTTTTATTTATTTTTTTTTTTTATAACAAAAAAAAAAAAATTAATAAAGTGTTATAAACTATCGTATATCATACATTGAAAAGCATTGTATTTATAAGGTACGTATGAAATGTATGTCATTTCTGGTCCAGTAAGCTGAGTAAGTAAATGTACAAAACAAGGAGGGTGCGATCTTTTATATTTAATAGATAAAGGAGAGGGGCGGGGGTCAAATTACAATAGACTTGGGGGGAGGGGGGGAAGCAAAATTGTTGATTTTGCCAAATGTTATGCAGAGATCTCTATCTGTAATTTTTTTTTTTTGGTAAAGGTTTATTTTAATTTTTTATTTATTAAAATTAATTTTAATAACTTATTATCATCAACTATACTGCATAAGGATTAAGGATATAATAGAGTGCTAAATTTTCTATTCTTCAAACTTCTCTCTCTCTCTCTCTCTCTATTTCTCTCTAGCTTCTTTATTATCTTTTTAACCCCTAACTTTTGTTTCTTTACTTATTGGCCACCATTAGATTATCTTTAAATTTTGATATCATATTTTTTATAAATATGGTTTTAAATAATGCAAGGTAGCGGAAACTCATTTTATCAATGAATGCTAATTTTTACTCTAAAAAACGGAAAAGGAAGCGCAAGTAAAGAAAACCACGTGATGTAAAGAATTGAGATGGCTTAGGTCTATAGCTTGCTGTTGGTGCGAAGTATTCTTCAACTTTTATCAGTACGTGGTTATACCTTATTTTGCAACTCCGCTTTTGGTTTTTAGATTCAACATAAGTACTTAGTCTGTTGTGATTTTGCCGATCACCACCAGTTAAAGTTTTCTCGTCAAAAAAAAAAAAAATAAAAAAAAAATTCTGAAATTTTGCACAATGATACTTTATAGCTTCAGACAATTTCAAATATATAAAAATTTTAGGGGGGTCACCATGCAAATTAATTTTATATATAATTTTTTGACATTTTAAGCCCATAAGGCCCTATATAATTTTTATATATCAATAATTTTTTCTTTTTTTTCGGGACGGGCAAACATCATGAAATTTTTATCACGGCTAGATGTGACCCTTAGCTACACAATGACACCAAATTTAGACCTAAAACATTTTCTAGTTTTTGAGATATATGATTGGTACCCTACTCCCTTAATATACATGATAATTCATTTATAAACTCCATTTACTTATAATAAGAGTTCCATACTTAATCTATTTAATATGACGGACGTACATATTATTTTTGTGTAAATATTATCATGTATAAAATAGTAACATATTTGTGGTGCAGGCGTGAAAAGCACAACCTAATCCTATTTTTGTCACCACATCTGTTATAATATAGAAATTAGAAATATAGTGTTGATCACACTATCGCAAATTAAATCAATTTATTTGTTCATTTTATAACAATGAATCTATTTTTGAGGCAAAAAATGAACAATTTAACTGCATTTTATATTTAATCACTAACATGCAGGGTCGGACTGGCCATAAGGGCTACGCGGCATCCCCGCCGAGGCCCCCCCAGTTTTGAGGCCCTCAAACTGGTAAAACAGGTAAAAAAGGGGCGTGTTTGCAAAAAAATGAGGCCCCTCTCGGAGGATCCCCGCCGAGGCCTTTTCACCCCAGTCCGACCCTGCTAACATGGATCACTAAAGCGTAATAATTATCCTTTAGCACCATTTCTGTGACATTTAATTATAACAACCATAATGTTAGCAACAATTAATAATAATTATTCTGGTCACAAGAATAGAAGTTATGTATAGCACAACATATTAAGAACAGTTTTATGTAATGCTAAATTATTGCTTTATGATAAATGACATAAATTCAGCATAATTACTATCTGTGATTGCCCGATTGCAAACTTAAACACTACTTACGAAACTGACAGTACATTCTTTATAATACTATAGATTTTTTTTCTAATATACAGATACGCCGATGGAACACAATTCTAAAAATAATGATGCATCGAATATGTTAATGTACAGTTTCGATCAAATGAATAGTTACCATTTAAACTCGATGTTTTTTACCGCGTTAAATTTTGTTCAATTTTGCAACCTTGTTTAAGATTATTCATTGAACTCTATATTCTCAATCACATCTATATTCAAATTCATTGAGTCTATATATTGTAATAGTTGACAAATACACCACAAGAAGTCACCTGTGATGCACTCAGGTAGACAATCCGGCGGATAAATATTTTGCTTGCTTGCTTGCTCATTCTCTCTCTCTCTCTCTCTCTCTCTTCTAAGAAATGCATTTAATGTTTTTTTTTTATGTTTCAAAATAACTGCTGACTTACCGATTTGCCCGATTAAGAGATTAAAATTAAGATTTTTTTTTTATCATTTATATCAATATGATTTGTAATGACAGCAATTTGGTAAGAAAATAGTTCGAAACTTGTTATCAAACAAATACTTGAAAGCATTTCTCACAAGAGAGAGAGAGAGAGAGAGAGAGAGAGAGAGAGAGAGAGAGAGAGAGAGAGAGAGAGAATGAGCAAGCAAGCAAGCAAAATATTTACCCGCCAGATTGTCTACCTGAGTGCATCACAGGTGACTTCTTGTGGTGTCTTTGTCAACTATTACAATATATAGACTCAATGAATTTGAATATAGATGTGATTGAGAATATAGAGTTCAATGAATAATCATAAACAAGGTTGCAAAATTGAACGAAATTTAACGCGGTAAAAAACATCGAGTTTAAATGGTAACTATTCATTTGATCAAAACTGTACATGTAAATACATACAAAACTACATTCTGCATTACACTGCCTCAAATTAGTGCAGAAAAATATGTATGTATGTATGTATGTACAAAAATATATAATATATTATACTGTATTACTGTATATTCAATCTTTCTTTATTTATAATAGAGTAGCAACAATATACCGATGCATAATATATAAAATTCTTAAAAGTGATATCCGAAGAATGTTTTAGTTTACACAACATATACTATTGAACAGCTACTTCATCTGTATTGTTACTATTATTGTATTATTTAACATTTAACTTTGCGTATACCAAAATATATACATAAAAAAATAAACGACTTAATCACTAAAGTTTTTATTGTTTTCTAATGTACTGAACTTGCAATGCAATAATTAACAATACATATCTTTTTTTTTTTTTTTTTTATTAATTTATAATCAAAGAAAGCATTATTGTTTAAAATTATTTTCTTTAATTTCTTTAATTTTGAGAATTGATGAATTGTACATAACGTGGATTTATTTATTTTTATTTTTTTTATTAAATGTAACAACAAAATACATTTTATATATAATAAATAATTATATATTTTATAATTTCATTAGAAATAGATGTTCACAAAAAAGAATAAATATGTAATTATAAGAATGCAAATTTTTTTTTTCAGATTTTTATTATTTTTAAATTTTATAATATTATTCTCTAGAAAAAACCTCGTAAATTAATTAGAAAACGTAATTATATTTTATACTGACCCCTCTTTTTCCTTCTATAATAATAATAATCTCTCCTAGAGAGAGAAAGAGAGAGAGAGAGAGAGAGATAATAATTAAAGTTTGTATATGTATATTTACGTCCCCTTAGCTTAGCTGTTAGCTTACTGTTTAGCTTTACTTTAACTTTGGGTCTAAAACTTCTCACTTAGACATTAAAACACATTAATTTACATGTTTTTTGTCTTATGGTCACTCGACGACGATATATCAAATTGTAAAGTCAAAAGTAACATGACTTATCCATTCACATATTATACAGTCTTATATTTATATTACATACAATTTAATACGTCGTAATATTATATAGTACAGTTACCGTAACTTTGATTACAAAATATATAATAATAATGTAAAGGCTATCGGAGATAGAAAATTCTTAAAGGCGTAGAACACCTTGATCAAAAAACTTGCCTAATATCCTACCTTACCTAAACATCGACGTTAATTTGGCCGGAGTCATTGATTTCGAATTTATTTTCCATTTATAAAATCACAGCTGCAGGTTTATGACGTCACAGCTCGCCTGTTTCTGCGCGCGTGGACTAGTGAGCTGTGACGTCACAAACCCGCAGCTGTCACTTTGTGAATGGAAAATAAATTAAAAAATCAATGAATCCGGTCAAATCAACGTTGATATTTAGGTATGTTAGCATATTAGGCAAGTTTTTTGTTCAAGGTGTTATATACCTTTAAAGCCATAAATTATATAAAATAACAAAATCGGATCTCCAAAACTGTTGATTTTTTTTTTTTATTTTTTTTTTTTACCAATTTTAAGTTGTTTATATTTAACCTAGACTTTTAAACACTCTTAAGATCAACACTATGAAATACTGTTAGTTTAAAACAAATGAAATCCTAGTCCTCTAACTTCCTCTATTGCCAACTTCCGGTTATCTGTAAAGGGGTAAGGCAAGGCACTATCTTTTATAATGTTAAATGAGTGGGCATCTTAAAGATTCATCTTAAAAGCCACTACTGGGTGCTTACGTGAAGAGTGAGAGCACAACACGTTGAACGATGCATGTTTACATGCATTCCATGACAAAGCACATGCAGAATTTGGGAGGTGCACGGTGGATGTAATTGCACCGACCAACCTATCTAGACGTTTCCACGGTTTCTCGACGCTGTCATGACGAATTTCGAGCTGTATACTTAGGCCGTGGCCGGACCGTGTGTTTTTTTTCCATTGATTGGAAATTCCTTACCTGTCGATAAGACAATGTCTTGACTGGGACTGCATGTTATTGGTGTAGCACGATAACACAATATGGCAAGCGAAAAAAAAAATCTCTATCGGTAATCACAATTATCATCAACCATAAAGTTGTTGCATTAGCAGCGCGATCAAAATGTTTTACAATAATTTTATTCTTTCTTTTTTTTAAAAATTTAATAATATTTTATAAAAATATAAAATAAACCATAAAAAAAACTATGTAATACAAGTTGTGAATAAAATAACATAATTATGAAGAGAAAAATGACACATTTCCTATAAATTTCCTAATTTTCTAATATTTGAATTTTCCTAATTTTTATGTTACAGAAAAAAAAATATACATACCAGCTATTTATTATGAATTTAAAATTTTGATCTGAACTCTGAAATTAAATTCTTAAAAAGAAGTTATTTTGATTATATTTAAAATGGTGACACAGAAGATATCATGACAAATAAGTGTTGAATTTAAATAAAAGGGTGATTTCAGCCCTAACGTAAGTAAAATATTACCATAATATGATGATAAAACTATATAGATGAAAATAAACCAAAGTTATATAAATTATACTATATCATAATCACATACACTATAGGGTCTATGCATTCAAGTTAAAGTCGACGCCATGTTGGATAAGTCAATAACATGGGTGGCATAGGAAAAAAATCATTTTGCAAGTTTAAAACCACTATGCAATAGTTTTAAGAGCATTGATGTTGTAAATATGTTGAATTGGTGTCTCAAGTATGTGAAAAAAATAACAATAACAAAAAATTAACCGATTTCCCAACGAAATTGGCTTAAACGAAGTTTGTTCTATGCTCAGCAATGTTATTCACTACTCCAGTATGCCCTCCAAGCGCAATAAATATGACGTCATCCGCATACACCCTATACTAATATAATATTACATAAGGTTTATAATTTAATATTTTATAATAGTAATTTAGACTTTATGTCATTTTGAAAAACTTTTATAATATATCATTTTCTCAAAGGAATTTAAGGAACTCAAAACTTTTAATTAACTAGTTATAATTTTTAATGAGGAAAAATTGCAATTAATTTATTTATTATTATTTATTATATATTTATTTAAAAAAAATAATCACAGTTACAAAATTATTAGTAAATTATAATTTTTGATAGTGTTTCAAAAGCTAAATTTTAAATTAATTTTATACCTTATTTTGTATTTTATTTATAAATTTATTACGATGTCTTAAAATTTCTTTACAATGTCAGCAATTACAATTATTTAGTGTGAAATAAGGTTATTTGTGAGCAATTAAGTAAATGTTGTCGTGAACTCCGAGCATTGAAACTTATTATTGAAAGTAACTAACTAAACTACTCTATAATACTATAATATACTGTATGTATCTCAAATTATTTAAGGGAGTAGGTAACCGAATGGCATCTCGTAAACTATATAGACTTTCGCGATAAAGAAGAAATGGTACTTCAATTTTTTTTTTTTTTTTTTTTTTTTATTATTATTATTTTTTTTTTACATGTGAAAACAATCAAAATTTTAAGTTATTTCACTTTAAAGATAACATGTAAATGTGAAAATTCAAATATTAGTCAAATTATAAACTTTTGTAAAATAAAAATATTATTAAACCTTTTTTCGGAGAAAAAAAAAAGTGTTCAATTTACTTTATTGTATTTGAAAATTATAGTGTTTGGTTGGTTGGCAATAAATAATGTACAAAAAATTATTGTGAAAATATATTTCTTCTTTAAACAAAATTTGGTCCAAGTCAGTCACCTTCTATGTTTAAAGAAAACTGAAAAAAAAAAAAAAAAAAAATTGTATAATATAAACTCAGGTGTATGCGCATGAGGTCATACTGAATGCCCTTCGATGCCATATTTTGGGACAATGAATAACATTGCTCAGCATAGTACAAAGTTTTTTTTTTTTTTTTTTTTTTTTCTTCCAATATTTATGTTTTGTTTTTTCTTATACTTAAAAACGTATAATTCAACCTGTTAACAACATCAATACTCTCAAAAATATTGATAATAGTATTTTCAAACTGGCAAAATATGTCATTTTCTCATACCAGCCTATGTTATTTAGTGCTCACTTATGGCAACTTTTTATATAAATGCAACCACCCCATAATATATTATGCTATCTATATAGGGTGTATGCGCATGACTTCATATTTAATGCGCTCTGAGGCTATACTGGAGTACTGAATAACATTACACAGCATAGGACAAACTTCGTTTTTGGCTATTTCATTTCAGAAAACTGTTATTTTTTTATTCTCACATAATTGAGATTCTAATTCAACCTACTAACAATCAGGCAAAATGAGTAATTTTCCTATGCCGCCCATGTTATTGAGTGATCCAACATGGCGTTGACTTTAACATGAATGCAATCACCTATAATATATTACACTATGTACTGTATGTACTTTTTTGACTAGTTCGTACTATACCAAAAATAACAGATGTGAAAAACGATAAAAATAATAAACTCGCGCCTTATATTATATACAAATGAAATTATCATTTTTTTACAATAAGAGGGATGATTTCTCTTATATGGGGGTATATGTCTATATCACCCCCATCAAATGTTACAATTATCAAGAAGCAGAGAGAAAAATTAGTATATTTTTTATTGTACATAAAGACTTGGCTGTCACCCTACTCATACACTGCAACAATGAATTGTTAATAACTTATTGTTAGTCAAGCGAAATAATTTAATTTTTTCCTATCATAACAATGTTATGTTTAAAAGAAATACAAATTATTCCCATATGAGCAATTTTTTTCTTCTTTGTATATTTACAAATATATCATACATGTGTTAATTATTGAAAAAAATATATGGAAGGGTGCAAAATAGATAAAAAAAAAACTACGGCCTCTCTCTCTCTCTCTCTCTCTAATTAATTATAAAAATCTTAATCTTAAAATTTGTAAGCGCGCTATTAAAAACATACCAAAATGTGCCCATGCAACTTTTCTCAAACGGTATAAAAACGAATCCATTGTCCATGGTCCATTGATCCTAAAAACATGCGATATAAAAAATATTAGTCTTTTTTTCTTTCTTTTTTTTTCTGCGATTTACGCTGTTGGCTTTAAATTAAAATCAAAATTTAAAATATAATAATTTATCTTTTTTCAAGATTATTACATTGTTATTATATCGATTATTATTGCCTCATCCTCATACATATTCAAAAAAGTGGCAGTGTAAGTTATAAACGTACAAAAAATAAACTCGTAATGCAAAAGCTACCCTACTTTAAGCAAAATTTGTTCATTACAACAAATTCTATACTTATGCTATATATACTTCACAATTGCAATGTTATACAATATAGCATAAATATTATTTATGCTATATTAAATATTATCTTGTAAAGCAATGTACCTTTTGTGGCCTTAATAAAAATATATTATTATTATTATTTGCTATAATGGCGTAAATACAGCATAAATTATGTTAACTATTGTTTCCGTGAAAAATATTACACTTTCAAATTTTTGTCCTTCAGGGGAAAATATATAATATTATCCTTATGACGTCATATTTATTGCATTTCGACGCCACACTGGAATAATTCATAACATTGCTGAGCATAGGACAAACTTCGTTTTTGGTTATTTTCTTTGAAAAATTTGTTAATTTTTTGTTATTATTTTTTTTCACATACTTGAGATACTAATTCAACCCATATTAAATTAACAGCATCAATTAATGCTCTAAAAATTATTGCTTAGTATTTTTAAATTATAGCAGAAAGAGCTATTTTTCTATGCAGCCTATGTTATTGAGTGATCCAACATGGCGTCAACTTTAACTAAATGCATAGGCTCTATAGAACTTTGGATTTTTATTCGGTATAGTTTTTTTTTTCAGTGTAAAGCGTGCAATCAAAAGTGATATAAAAAAAAAAAGTGCGTATAAGATTGCGGTTGAGATTGCGGGGAACGTAGATTGGTGTCTAGAGCATCGTAAAGTTTTACTCACCAACGAGACATGGTGTAATTTTTTTTTTATATTACATTTAACAATGCATTAAAAACAGACAAAAAAGCAATATCGTCTTTGTTTGAAATGAAAAACGTATATATTTTTTAATTAGGTTTGAAGAGAAGAAGAAAAAAAATAACACGTATAATTATGAGTATAAATATAAAAATGTATGTATAGTGAATAAAACGATTACATCATAATATTTTTAAAGTGTATCATAATATTCTTTCTATCTTTTTTATTTTTTTTTTTTTATTTTTTTCTTTTTCAAATTTTAAATATTTAAAATTTAATTCTCTTGCGCGTAAATAATAATAATAAAATTAAAAACATTTTCTGATCTCGGTGCAGTATTTTTCTTTCTGGAAAAAAACAAAATCATGAAAAGCTTGGATAGAAAACTGAGAAACACCGCAAAACAAGCCGATAACTTTCATTGTAATTCTGTTTAATAATTTTTAATAAATGTGCCATGGACTGTACTGTAAACATGAATAAATTATTCTTTTATTATCCCCGGTAATCCATCAATAATCATCATGAGCTGACATAATAATAATGTTTCGTACCATCACTGAAGAAAAAAAAATAAGAATAATAAAAAATAAGTTTTAAAGGAATAGACCAGAGAAAATTATAAGCATTTATATCACAAAACACTTTATGGGATTTACATAAATAACATTATAGTTTGTCTCAAGACAAGACCCAACTGTATAGCTCCGTAGCAGTGATCAGAAAATTTTAATTTATATAACCCTCACAATATTTCAATACTAATTTTTGCATGTTTCTGACGTCATAAACATGAATAGTTACTTAAATTGCATACTTTACTGTATTTTCACGCTCTCTCGTGAGGCTACATTAACATTCTGGTAAAAATTATCATCAGTTTTGAAGATCCCATTTTGTGTTTATTCATTGCAAAGCACATGTCATGTTGTTTTATATGGTCTCTATGGCTTTAAAGCACGTACAAGTAAGCCTATTTTAAAATTTTCGTAAATCAATACTATTATAATCGAAAAACAAAAATGTTCTTATACAATTAGTGTAATGTTTAATTATAGGAGTCCCGCCTTTAAAAGATAATAAAAGGCCTTTTTCTATAGCACTGCACCTCTGCATAGTGCTACGTCATCACCGATATGAAGTATTTTTATGTCAATCTTCTTATCAAAAGTTCTTATCACCTCCGAGATTATACACAGGTAACAAGTAAATACCACACAAAAAGCTCTTAAAAATATTAGATTTTATACAGTATCAAATTTGAAAATATTGTGATTTAAGAAACTGTAAAAATTTAGTATATGTATAATTTTTTTTTAATTAATTTTGTTATTGAATATAATATTATGTTATTATAATTATGAAATAATGAATCTATTAGACGCTACAGAAGCTTAACGGAAATGTTTATTGAAGACATATTACAAGTAAGATGATAATATTATTTTAACATTATATTTCCAATAAATTGTAAAATCATTTTTTAATAAAACTATAATTAAAAAACAGTTAAATTAAATTATTGTAAAATTTTTTTAACTTATTATTAAATTATTATTAATTATTTATATTTATCATGTGACTAGTAATTAAACTTTCTTGATTTAACATAGTTATTTAATAATTAAAAAATGTATTATATAAATTTTACAATTGCCTGGTTTTATAGCGCATGGAAATTAATTCTGTTTGTAGAGTTCTTGATATTTATACGTATAAGGTATGGACATTTGATCATAATAAATGCTAATTACTTCACTATAGTAAGTATACTGTACTGCCGTACCAGTATTTTCACGTTCTCTCGTGGGGCTAAATTAACATTCTGTAAAAATTGTCATCAGTTTTGAATAATGAAGATCCCATTTCGTGTTTATTATTCATTAAAAAGCACACACACGTTGTTTAATGTGGTCTATGGCTTTAACAAAAAAAAAAAAAAAAAAAAAAGGATTTACCATTGGAAAACGTACATAATACACTTATGACTTATGACGTCACTTAAGTTTACTTCGAAAAAAAAAATCATCGCTTATGACTCTTTTGAGAGTTTTTCACAATAACGTTAATTTTACAAATTTGCGTTAGAACTTTGCAAAGTTACGTATGTATATTATCAGTGAAATTTTCCTATACGAAAATCCCAATATGACTCCAATTTCATAATATTAACCTAAGATTAAATAACCTACCAGTAATGTAAAGATAAAAAAAAATATAATTCATTAATCCTACTCAATAAACATTACTGATGAAACTTTAATTTACGATTCTCAAATATTTGACTTGCCGCCCTTATGATGCCACAGATCTCATCATATATTTTAAAATAGATGATAAACATTTATTGATAAGATTGCAATAAATCTATTCATCCTTTATTATATTTATAGCAATAATATTATATATTATTATATTGAATTACAAAAAAAAAAAAAAAAAAAAAAAAAAATACATCGATATCAATATCATATTTATATATTATATGATATTAATATCGATGTATTTTTTTTTTTTTTTGTTTTTTTTTTTTGTAATTCAATAGTACAGAAAATAGTTTGTTTGTGTTTTCCCTCCTAGTTATTATATTACATTAAAAAAAAAAGTAATTTCAAGAAAGTATTGAAATTTAAAATTGCATCACGCACGGAATAGTAAACATTTAGCGAAATTTTCACACGCGCGCACACAATCGCGATTGTAAAAATATATTTTTATCATTTAAAATCCATATAAAAATTTTCAATGTAATTCTTATGCGTAAAATCAGGTGCTACAGACACACTTAATCCTATAAATAAGTGTGTTTTTTTTTTCTTTTACAAATCATTTTAATACAAATTAGTCGTTTATTTAACTTTTCTATAGCTAGCGAGATAAGCAAGCCCCGCGACGGTAACGAGGGGGAAATATGACGTCACAATTCTTTGCTACTGTGTAAGTAAAAAGTCTATGCACCTTCTCAGGTAAGCTTAGCAGATAGAGCAATGGGCACATTTTTTTTAATCCCACAGTAGAGGGGCACGTTCCTTCGCGTGGCTCGCTTATCTCGCGGGCTAGAGAAGTCAAATAAATGACTCATTACTAATACTAATATTATACTATAAAGATTTTATTGAATACTTGTGACCTGGTTAACAATGGATCTCGACTCTTAACCATAGGTAATCATAAAACCATAAATTTAAAAATGTCATTCTATTGTGTTTTTATTTATTTATTTATTTATTTATTTTTAATAATTTTATGAAATTGTAAAAATAATGCTAGTAATAAAGAAAATATATTTGTGACATTTGGTATTCTGAATACGCAGAGTAGTTTTCTTCAATAAAAAGAAATATAAAAAGGTACTATAATGCTAAATAAACGAAAACTAGAGGACTTGATTAGCATTCCATTGACATAGCTGATAACTGATAATTTTTCTGGATTGCTGATGATAAGTTTGATAAATATTGTTTGTTATGTTTCGCACTCACAGCGACAGCCAAAGATTAACATCAAAAGCAGAGATGGTGTTGCTTTGTGACGAATACCACTCAAAAGATTATTTGCAATAAAGCCATAGCATAGCAAACTTACTTTTTTATAATTAATATAATATTAGAATTATAATCAGTATTACTCATTAATTATTTTCCATAAATTAGACATGAAAACAATGATTTTTCTTTATATTTATTTTTATCTTGACTGTTGATAATATACGAAATTGTTAATACGAAATGAAAGTGTTCATGTCTTACATGTCTAAATTTATGGAAAAATCATAAAAGGATTTATGTAAATTAATATTCTAATATCATAGTGGATAAGAAAACGTAAGTTTACAATAATGGCTTTGACAATATACTATTTGAAAATATAATACATGATAGGGACACCAACTGGTTCCATGTTATTTTTAGCGGCATTCTGATTGGTCAAATTTGATCACGTGACCTTTAACTAGGGCACTGATTGGCTTAGACGCTCATTTTGAATTTCGCGGTGGCCTAAATTAGCCGAGGATGTGCTAATCTTGTGTGTAGTATCTTTGGCTTTGCTGCTAGCTTACAGTACAACTGTAGAACACTTTCACAGCTTTTGTTTCATTTTGTGTATATGTGTTGTCTTGAGCTTTCAACAAAGTACTTAAAGCCCTTGTCAACTTACTTTTTATCATTTAGAATACTAGATTGATAATTACCATTCCTTATTGTCCATGAATTAGACACCAAAAAGTTGATTTTGTATTTACTTTCATTTATTTTTATTTTAGCGGTTATTTCACGCATCTGACGTCACATATTACGTCATATTACGTCTGGGGTCATAATAGGGGTATAGAACTTGAGGAAGAGGCTTCATTTTATCACGTGATCAGAGCTGTAATTATGATTTGAGGCGGTATACTGTGACGTCAGATACGTGAAATAACCGTCAAAAAGAAATGAAAATAAATACAAAATCAACGTGATGGTGTCTAATTCATGGATATTAAGGTATGGTAATTATCAATCTAGAATTCTAAATGATAAAAAAGTAAGTTGACAAGGACTTTAACTCATCTCACCATTTAGCCATTTACAAAGTTGCACCACATTTGGTTATATCCTTTTGGTTGTCCATGGGAGTGTTCAAGGAAAGCATAATATATATGCTATTACATTTCTTAGAAATTCAACTTTAACCATCATAATCTGTAGCTGGGAGATGTTACAATTTTTATGTCAATCTTCTTATCAGCACCTTGATTACACACAGGCCACACATCAAATAAATACCGCACAAAGCACTTTCATTTATATTCTCGCTATAGGTTTTGCACATCAGTTCATAGCTGATCAGAAATTATTGCGTTGCAACGTGTAACAGTTTTTTATTTATTTATATTATTTACAATAAAATATTTCTTTTTGCATATTATATTAATATAAACATATTATTATTATTATTTAGATTCAAGAAGAATTTGATACAAAATATCATTTGAAGACGTTTCACAAGTAAGTTTTTTTTATATATACTATTATTTTAATCTAAATGAAAATGTAAAATCAAAAACTAACACTTTTTTTACATATAGTTTTAATTGACTAATTTGCGTCATTAAACTGTCTCCATTTTGAGATGCAACTTAATTTAAATAAATATTGTTTATATAATTATTGCGATTTATCCATAAACTTTATATTAATTTAATGCTTAAGGAACACTCTAAAACGCTTTGTTTTTATACTTTAACATATGCATAAACTGACATAAATAAATAATTAGTAATTTAGCTATATAATAGCTCGTTGCTAAAATAGTTATAATAAATTGTATATAGTGCTATACTGTACAGTATAGTGATAGTATACTGTGTATTGTAAAGTAATATAATTATATAATGTAAACAATAGTGTTCATAATATATATAAATATAAATATATATATATATATATATATATATATATATATATATATATATATATATATATATATATATATATATATATATATATTGTTTTTTAGTTAAGATATTAAGCATATGGTTACTTTTTTTATAACTTAATACTAACATTAAAATTGTGCTCTAAAATATATTTAGCAATTGGTTAATGCAGCTTAAAGGTGCATTCAGATATTCTTAAATTTGTTATAACTTTGTGCTACAAATTATTAAAAAAATATTGTTTTAAATTGGAAAAATTATTTTGCTGCGCAAAGTTATAACATATTTAACAATATATGAATGCACCTAAAATTATCTAAATTACAGAATTCTACCAGCTACTTGTTATTGCATTAATTGTTGATATCTAGTTATCATTAGAGAGCGCAGAAATAGTTTTTCAACTATTCACGTTTCGGGTGCTATTTTAATTATTTAAACAGATCTCCATCGATCCATTAAATTGTGACCTTTTGATCCCATCTAAAAATCACCTATTTTCACCTATTTCATGAAAAACAACTATTTCAACATTTTTCACCTATTTATCAACTATTTTCATATTTTTCCAAGATTTGTTGAAAACGTGTACATTTCTAATAGTAATAAGGAAATTTGAAAAAAGTTAAAAAAATTATGAAAGAAACAAAACTTTTTTTTTTAATTTCCTTAGAAATGTACGTTTCCAACAAATCATGAAAAATATGAAAATAGTTGACAAATAAGTAAAAAAATGTTGAAATTGTTGTTTTTCATAAAAATATAATTAAATAAAAATCAACTTTTAAATCAACTATTTCTTAAAAATAACCTATTTTACCACCTATTTTGCCCAAAAAACACATATTTCTGCGCTCTCTAGTTATCATGTAATATAAAGCTTTAATTATGTGTTTGTTGTATATATATCAAGGTCCATATAATAAAGAGGTTGAGAGCGCAGCACAAAACTTGCGCAGTTGAATTTATTTTGTGATGGATGTATTTGATTCTAGTAATTTTAATTATTTATATGTTCAGAGTTTTTTTTATTTTTTTTTTTCTTTCTACAATATACTGTATATTTATGCAATGCAGCAAAAATTACATAAATTATTTTTTCCGTGCAGCTTGACTTACTAATTATATATATGTCAGCATCAAAACCCGAAATTGACCCAAACTAGGTATTTTTGCTCATTTCGGCTTTTGGTTCGTCACTTTTTGCCAAAACCCGGAATGCCACTTTATTTCGGCTTTTGGTCACGAAATTTTGATCCATACTAGTTTTGAGCATTTTGCAAAAAGCAAAACCCGGTGTAAACATTTATATCTAGTTTTGGTCTTTGAATTTTGACCAGAACTAGTTGTGGTCAAAATAGAAAAATCAAAACCCGAAAAATGAACATTTCTCAACTCAGAATTTTATGCAATGATAAAAGACTATGATTATATTATAAATGCACGATGTTTTGGTATTATAATTGAGGTGTTGAAACAATATATTTTATTATTTTACTTGAAATGCAAAATATATGGCCTGAAAGATTAATTTGATTAGAATGCGCTGACCATAATCTCTAAATCTTATGGCTATAGATACGGAATATAAATTGAGACAATACGAAAAATAAACTTACTGTTTGACCTAGCAATGGACCACTTGCAATGAGCGTACTTTTTAAATTAATTTGAAATTTTCTTAATGCATTTCTTACAAAAAAAAAATTAAAAATCATTTTCCCTTTTTGCAACAATTACAAACATTTTATTGCAAGTGGTCCATTCAGTAATGGTAGTAATAGAGTATATTATTATTATTTTAAGGGGCTACTTACGATTAAATGTAAATTAAGAGCTAATCCATTAAACCACTAACCAAATGTTCACTTATAATTTGCGCACCAACAATATACGTGTGTTGTGAACTTTTTAAATTCAAACACTTTCTTATCCTCTTTCTAACGAATATTATGCAGTTATAAACCATGTTTTCAGCACAGAGACAAACAGTCAACTGAATATACGCACAAGAAATATTTTAAAATAAATCGTTATCACTGGATAAAGTAAGGTGGACTTGAACTTTGAACCAATATGCGGGAAATTAGTCATAAGTCATAATAATATCACTCTTATTATTGTAAATTAAAATAAATATTTTTACTTTTTATATTTAACGGGTCGTGATATAATATCTCTCTCTCTCTCTCTCTCTCTCTCTCTCTCTCTCTCTCTCTCTCTCTCTCTCTCTTTCTTATATCAAATAATTGAGTTGAGAAATGTTCATTTTTCGAGTTTTGATTTTTCTATTTTGACCACAACTAGTTCTGGTTAAAATTCAAAGACCAAAACTAGATATAAATGTTTACACCGGGTTTTGCTTTTTGCGAAATGCTCAAAACTAGTATGGATCAAAATTTCGTGACCAAAAGCCGAAATAAAGTGGCATTCCGGGTTTTGGCAAAAAGCGACGAACCAAAAGCCGAAATGAGCAAAAATACCTAGTTTGGGTCAATTTCGGGTTTTGATGCTAACATATATATATATCTTTTATGAAATCAGTAAATAAAAAAAGTTATATAATTGTAATATTAATAATGTAACATAATATGTAATTATTGTATATTAACAATTTACTATTTTCATATTATTACTTAAGGTTGAGCAATCAAGTATAAATCATAAGAAGCTATACAATGGAACCACAACATAACACCATCAAAGATAATTTGGAACATCAATCTAGTAATGCAGCGGCTGATGATGCAACTAAGCAATCAAAGGTATGGTATAAATAATATTATCATTATCATTTCATATCAAAGGGGGTAAAAAATGTCATTGGGACATATCGGTTTTTACAATTACTGTAAATAAGATTAATATAAATTTGTAAGCTTTTCATACTTAAAGGTTTAGAACACCTTGAACAAAAAAACATGTCTATAATACCCTAATATACCTGAATATCTACGTTGATTTGACCGGAGTCATTAATTACTATTTTATTTTCCACTCACAAAATCACAGCTGCAGGTTTATGACGTCACAGTTCACCTGTTTCCGCGCACGTGGACTAGTAAGCTGTGACGTCAGAAACCTGTAACTGACATTTTAGGCATGGAAAATAAACTAGAAATAAATTACTCTGGCCAAATTAACGTTGATATTTAAACATAATAAGATATTAGAAATGATTTTTGATCAAGGGGAAGGGGTTCTACGCCTTTAAATTGTAATTAAGAAATATTGTTACAACAACTTACATAAATATTCAAAAAATATTTTGAACAATGTGAAATTACGGCTATGACGTCACAAAACGTTAAGAATCTAGCGATAACAGCGTTAATTTTTTTTTTTTTTTTTTTTTTTTTATTTAAAATTCTTCGTTACATTTTGATATACATTTTTCGTCCAGCCAAGATCCTCACTTGGATCTTGTCGGCTGGTTCGAATATCAATAAAATAATTATACAGTTTTTTTTAGTATTTAAATAATATAATATATTTAATAATGTAAGTGTACCACATTATTTTCTAATACTACGATATATCATTACCACATTCTGTATTATGATTTTTAAATAAAATAATATTTTTCTTTATATATAAATAAAATAAACCTTTTAAAATAATTATTTAATTTTCTTTACTTAATTTAAAGTTTCTAGTGTTTTAAACATCCAATTTTTTATTTCTTTTTTCACAATTTTTTCATCATCTAAGTTTCTTAGATGATTTGGCAGTTCATTCCAAAGTTTAGGCAATATTATTTTATGAGTTCTTTCACCAAATCTATTTACATATTTTGGTGTTACAAATGGCTCTTTATTACATGTTCTTGTGTTATATACAAAACTTTTAGTATCGCCTTTAAATTTAGAGTATTTCTCGGTTATTAATGCAACTTTAGCCAGACTTTCAATAGGTAATATGTTCCAATATTTAAATACATTATCATTATAACCAAATTTATCACCTTGTTTCATATGTGTATCAAGTTAGCCGACACACCCCAGCCGAATCACTTGAAACTTCCCAAATATTTAGTAATATGTGAGACTTAATCAGGGTTAAAATTTTATTAATTTATTATAGAGAGAAACAGAGTTATTCACGAAAAACCGATGTGGCGGCTGTGAGACCGTCAAGTTAGCCGACACAATATATTTAAGCGCCTTTTCCTAACTTAAAATAAACCGAACTTAATGAAACTTTCCAAGGATTTAGTAAAAAGTTTTTACTAAAATGTGGCCAAGTTTCATTGACTTATGCTAATTTGCGTAAAAATTATTAGCATTTTTAAAGTGTGGCGGCCAACTTGATGCTCTCACAGCCGACACAATTTGACTTTCGCATTTTTTTACACTGAAACTCGGCCGAATTCAATGAACTTTTCCAAGGATTTAGTAAAATTTTTTACTAAATTATGGCCAAGTTTCATTGAATTATGCTAACTAGCGTAAAAATTATTAGCATTTTTAAAGTGTGGCGGCCAACTTGATGCTCTCACAGCCGACACAATTTGAATTTCGCATCTTTATATACTGAAACTCGGCTGAATTCAATAAAAATTTCCAAGGATTTAGTAAAACGTTATTACTAAATCATGGCCTAATTTCATTGCATTATGCTAATTAGCGTAAAAATTATTCGCATTTTTTAAGTGTGGCGGCCAACTTAATGCTCTAACAGCCGACACAATTTGACTTTCGCATTTTTTTACACTGAAACTCGGCCGAATTCAATGAAACTTTCCAAGAATTTAGTAAAAATTTTTTACTAAATCGTGGCCGAGTTTCATTGAATTATGCTAATTAGCGTAAAAATTATTAGCATTTTTAAAGTGTGGCGGCCAACTTGATGCTCTCACAGCCGACACAATTTGAATTTCGCATCTTTATATACTGAAACTCGGCTGAATTCAATAAAAATTTCCAAGGATTTAGTAAAAAGTTATTACTAAATCATGGCCTAATTTCATTGCATTATGCTAATTAGCGTAAAAATTATTCGCATTTCTTAAGTGTGGCGGCCAACTTAATGCTCTAACAGCCGACACAATTTGACTTTCGCATTTTTTTACACTGAAACTCGGCCGAATTCAATGAAACTTTCCAAGAATTTAGTAAAAAATTTTTACTAAATCGTGGCCGAGTTTCATTGAATTATGCTAATTAGCGTAAAAATTATTAGCATTTTTAAAGTGTGGCGGCCAACTTGATGCTCTCACAGCCGACACACTTTGCATTTTGCATATTTATATACTGAAACTCGGCCGAACCCAATGAAATTTTCCAAGAATTTAGTAAAAAATTATTACTAAATCGTGGCCGAGTTTCATTGCGTTATGCTAATTATCTTTAAAATTATTAGCATTTTTAAAGTGTGGCGGCCAACTTGATGCTCTCACAGCCGACACAATTTGACTTTCGCATTTATTTACACTGAAACTCGGCCGAATTCAATGAAACTTTCCAAGGATTCAGCAAGAAGTTTTTACTAAATCGTGGCCGAGTTTCATTGAATTATGCTAATTAGCGTAAAAATTATTAGCATTTTTAAAGTGTGGCGGCCAACTTGATGCTCTCACAGCCGACACAATTTTAATTTCGCATCTTTATATACTGAAACTCGGCTGAATTCAATAAAAATTTCCAAGGATTTAGTAAAAAGTTATTACTAAATCGTGCCCGACTTTCATTGCATTATGCTAATTACCGTAAAAATTATTCGCATTTTTAAAGTGTGGCGGCCAACTTGATGCTATCACAGCCGACACAATTTGACTTTCGCATTTTTTTACACTGATACTCGGCCGAATTCAATGAAACTTTCCAAGAATTTAGTAAAAATTTTTTACTAAATCGTGACCGAGTTTCATTGAATTATGCTAATTAGCGTAAAAATTATTAGCATTTTTAAAGTGTGGCGGCCAACTTGATGCTCTCACAGCCGACACAATTTAACTTTCGCATCTTTATATACTGAAACTCGGCCGAACTCAATAAAACATTCTAAGGATTTACTAAAAAGTTATTAATAAATCGTGGCCAAGCTTCATTGAATTATGCTAATTAGCGTCAAACAAAATATATTAGCTGAATATTAATATAGCCGCACTAACATAATTGTATAATTGCAGAGGCAGATCAAAATACTATTTAGGAATCGGGAAAAGTTTTATACAACTTTAATATATTCCATGCCGACTTGTAGGATTTCTATAAAAAAATTTTAAATAATTTACCTGTTCGTATTTCTTTAAAAATAAATGCGACTTCTAATGAATATCAAACCGCTCTTTCTTTTCGATTTTTAGATATCAAATGAAAACTTAAACTATTACGTACAAGATAACATGAAAGATCATTGTAAGTTCAGCAAAATATTAGGTATTCCAAAAAATAATTTAATTTCATTGATTCAGTTCGGCTTTAACAGAAAATGAATTAAACAAAATTAATATAATATTACATTGGGTGTGCGTTTTACGGTTTTAACTCTATAATCTCTCAGCTATGAAGTAAAAGAAATAATAATTTAATAAATATTCAAATCAATATGCTAATTTCGCGCGTTATTTTTAATCATTGTTTACGTTCAATCTAAGGCACCACTGACGTTTAGAAGTTTTTTTTTTATTATTTTTTCAAGAACCGAAAAACAAACACAAAATTTTTTAAATGATTGATTTCTTCTCTCCCCCTTTGTTTATTATTATTTTTTTTAATACTGCACATAGTGTTTAAATGACACCGAGAGTAATATAACCATAGAAACAATAATCATGTAAAAGCTCTGCTAGAAAATTTTTCTTATGAATAGTATTTGATTTGTAGTTATGAGAAAGTTAAATAGAAGGCATTATATTAAAAATAATTTGATAATATTATTTTGGTTTACCGAACAGTTTACAGACAGCGTTATTTTAAATATCACTAATCCTTTAGTTTCAATATTCTGTGTTGATATCTACTTTATAAAGTCCCCAGACCTTCATCACGGGTCACAGGTCATAGAAGCAGAAGATGAATCTGTGACAGGCTGTGAACTGTGACTGTCAGATTTTATAATTTATTATTATTAAGCCTATAACACACATGTTAAAAGAAATTTAATTTATAACTTTTATTTAAAATAAATGTTGTAAAGTTATAAAAATTGTTTAATTTTTTAATAAAAAAATAATAATAAATATAACAAAATAATTTAAAAATAAATCAATATTTAAAAAAAACTAATTAAAGATATTATTTATAAATAAAAATATAGAAATTGTAAATAAAAATACATCTACAATAGAACTGAAGCATTATTTTATATATATATTTCTATTTTGTAGTTTCACATAATGATAATGTACAATTGAGTCGGTGAATACTAACTTTTTTTTTACTTTAGTGAAGGACAATATGGCAAGGTGGAGCGAGATAGCACAAAATGTGCGATTTACTTTAAACCTTGCATGGAAGCGAATTTTTTTAACAATAAGCAAAAGGAAAAACATTTGCTAATTCACCACTTACAATGAAAGAAATTTTTAAAATAATTTCAAATATTTTAAATGCATTTCTTAATACTCAAAAAACATTTTCAATTACTTATTGAACACTTAAAACATATTATTGCAAGTGGTCCATTGAATCTGTTATAAAGGAACGGAGATGTAATTTATCTTCTTCTTCTTATTATTTTTTTTTTTATAAAAACCAGCTTTATTTGTTTCATTTCTTTCTTCTTATATTTAAAAACTAATAACGTTTTCTTTGCACATAATTATTCTAATGAAACTAAATACATAGTTAATTTTTTTTTTAAGAATAGCACCATTTTATAAAAGACAAAACAATAAATTGCATCTCCAATCCTACATAAATGATTTACTTGGCAAAAGATTGTGCTTTTTCTTATTGTTTTAACAAATTAATATTCCTTGTTAACATTTTCTGTTCTGTAATAATGTCCTTATAATATACCTCTTATGAAAATATTTATAAAAAAGTTTTTACAAAAATACGCGTGTGGTGTTAAAAAAAAAGAAAAAAAAAGGAATTAAATATATTAGGATAAGGTATATTAAAAAATGATTTAAAGAAAATATTGATCACGATGCTAGATTGATTTTTCTACTTCCTTGAAAACATAAGTTCCATAAGAGCCCATGTCAATTTAATATCATTAATAATTTTCTATAAATTAGATCGCATCTCGTTTCTTTCAGAAAATATTAATATAGTATTTTTCTTCCTTTTTCGATATGTTTAGGGCTTTTTTTACATCTTAAAATTTTCAAATTTTATTAATTAATATTTAAATCTAGCTTTGAGATTTAATACACTCACTTGACCTGGCCATATTTTCTCTCATATCTAATATTATAAAAAAAAATTATTTACTGAATAAATTAGGCATACACATGATGCACGTAAAACAACAAAACATAAATTAAATATTAACTGTTAGTTTATATAAACTTGTTTTTTATATTTCATATTTTTTTTTTATAATACACAATCGGTATTGTGTGTCATAAATTTTAAAGTTTATAGTCCAGTTTGTATTAGCTAGCAGGAAAGTTTTCGATCCTTTTCTTTCCTTCCTATAGAAAGTGTTTTAATATGGCACTAATGCTTATAACTATAACTAAAAAGTTTTGTTATTAAAACGATTTAAGATAATAAGTAAACTTGCATTTAACGTTTTCCGAGTTTGGTAAACTTTCATTTTTTAATTATTATTCCTGTTAATATACAATATACATAGGCCAGCATAGGAAAAACGTCATTTTAATTTTTTTTAATAGCAACATTAGCTTCAAACTCCAATCCAAGCCTTATTTCTAGCTTCTAATAATCTCGAAGAATATGAGAAAAATTCGTTCAGTTGAAATAAACTCTTTTTATGTGAAAAATCAGGAACAATGATGTTTCCCCTATGCTGGACAATGGATTGGGCACCTCAAACATGGCGACAAAGCGCAAGGATGTGAAAGGGGTCTATACCTGTTTCTTATACATATAATGGATATTATTTGTAACTTCTTTATTTTTGGCTGGATTTAAAATTATTTTCAAAACCAAATTATTTTATAATGAATTTAAATTTAGTTTTTAGTTTCATACTAGAATTACTTTTTTATATCAATTAGAGGTCAGGAATATGATTTGCGAATTGGAGTTAATAATGGGTGAATTTTGCATAAACATATTTTGGAATAGAAGACAAATGTCTCCACAAAAAAAATTACTTTTATAATTTAAATTATTTACTTTTTTGACACTTTATATTTTATTTATTAAATTTTTATTAAAAACATTTATTTTTAAATTTTTTACAAGTATTTCATAGGAATTAAATCTTGAATAATACTATTTAAAATTTATATTTTTTTTTACATATTGATTTTTATGTAATAATTATTTTAATAAAAATTATAAATAAAATTTCTTTCACACGCTTAGGTGGTTAAAGTTCGATAAAATTTATGTTTATAATTATTTACAGCTGAAATTAATTAATTACACTATAATTACGAATACTTTCCTATTTCGAGAGGGCTAATTAGTAATTCGTGATATTCTCAAATAATTTACTCAGAAAATTCGAAGAAAAAGAAAAGGTTTTGATGATTACAATTGCAGTGGCATTTTTCAAAACATTAATTGATTATTTACCTACAAAGTACCCTTTAATTTTGCCTCAAAAAAATGAAACAACTTAAAATATTTACAATCATTTTATTCTTTCACTAATTACCTAATATGTCTATTTAATAATTTTTCACCAAATCATGTTCAGTAACTTTTGAGAGATACCTTAATATGTAATTACTTTATTATTAAATAACCAAATTGAATGATTGCTCAATCAATAAATTTTACTATTTAATTTTCATTCATATGTTTGTTTTAAATTGAAGCTCATTTTATTTATCTACAAGAATGAAGTAAAAACAAAACTACGTAGTACGTACTTTATTTTTTATAAATAAATATTACAAAACTCTTCATTTTAAAACCATTTATATCATTATTTTATAAAAATTAAAAAGATCCAAACATATTTGAAATTTTTTTTAATTTTAAATACATAAACAGGACACCCGTTTGTTTTTTTCATATTTCAATTCCACATTCATAAATGCACATGCATGTATAAGATCTAATTGTTTTGTCAGCCCGCTTGCAGGTCTTGCCTGGCTACACAAGACTGACTCCACTAAAAAATTATATATTTAATTTAATTATTTAAATCGACTCTCAATCACTGTTGTTATTGCTGCTGTTGTTGTTGTTTTTACTTATTTTCATTTATTCTACATTTAATCATTGAAAAAACAGGACAAGGTGTAGTTTAGTTAAATTATTGGTTATCTGATATGTATGATTGTATATGTATACAATTTGAGGAGCCGATTTCATTGCAGGTCTTGCCAGCTTAAAACAAAACCGACCCTCTCCTTGATTACATTTTAATTTTTAATATTTATTATAATTATTGTAATTGTCTTACACATTAAACATTTTTTTTACCAGATATGAAAAAACAACAACAACAACAACAAAATCAATTTAAACATACACATTTCTTGATAGTTATTTAGTTTATTATTCTTATTAATTTTTATCTTTAGATAATCTCTGAATTTTAATTTTATATTTTTAGTTTTAGATTGACATATATACTTAAAAATAGGAAATAAGAAAATAAGGTGAAGGTATGTTAAATGTATGGGTCATCTGACCTATTATAGGTATTCAGTGCACCCACTCTCTACATAAAACCCTCACATATTTTTCAGCATTCGTAAAATCTAAAACATTTTTAAATAAAGTTTAATTTTTTTATACTTTTTTGGGTTATTTCATTTATTTTTCACATATATTTTAAATAATTCCAAATTAACACCCCTATAACTATAAATTAGTTAACAAAAAAGTTCTTGAAGCTAAATATGAATTTATTAATATTATTAATTAGAGACACATAAAAAATGTAATAATAATAATTAAAAATTAATTTTGCTAAAAATGACATATATTATTAAGAGTCAGACATTTGTTAAACTAAAAGCATTGAAAAGTTTTTTTTTTTCTTTTTTTACATATTTAAATCAAGAAATAAATGAATATATTATAGGTTATCTTAGAAATTTAATAAAATGAAGGTTTAACGTTTTGCTTTCAACAGTTTAACATATAACAAGAATGACCAAAATGTTAAGTAATTGTTGAGGACATCAATTTTTGTAACTAAAATATGTAGTTTTATTTACTATTTTAAATGGTTTTAAATTAAAAAAAATTATATAATAAAATGACGCTAATTAGCATAATTCAATGAAGCTTGGCCACGATTTATTAATAACTTTTTAGTAAATCCTTAGAATGTTTTATTGAGTTCGGCCGAGTTTCAGTATATAAAGATGCGAAAGTTAAATTGTGTCGGCTGTGAGAGCATCAAGTTGGCCGCCACACTTTAAAAATACTAATAATTTTAACGCTTATTAGCATAATACAATGAAACTCGGCCACGATTTAGTAAAAACTTCTTGCTGAATCCTTGGAAAGTTTCATTGAATTCGGCCGAGTTTCAGTGTAAATAAATGCGAAAGTCAAATTGTGTCGGCTGTGAGAGCATCAAGTTGGCCGCCACACTTTAAAAATGCTAATAATTTTAAAGATAATTAGCATAACGCAATGAAACTCGGCCACGATTTAGTAATAACTTTTTACTAAATTCTTGGAAAATTTCATTGGGTTCGGCCGAGTTTCAGTATATAAATATGCAAAATGCAAAGTGTGTCGGCTGTGAGAGCATCAAGTTGGCCGCCACACTTTAAAAATGCTAATAATTTTTACGCTAATTAGCATAATTCAATGAAACTCGGCCACGATTTAGTAAAAAATTTTTACTAAATTCTTGGAAAGTTTCATTGAATTCGGCCGAGTTTCAGTGTAAAAAAATGCGAAAGTCAAATTGTGTCGGCTGTTAGAGCATTAAGTTGGCCGCCACACTTAAAAAATGCGAATAATTTTTACGCTAATTAGCATAATGCAATGAAATTAGGCCATGATTTAGTAATAACTTTTTACTAAATCCTTGGAAATTTTTATTGAATTCAGCCGAGTTTCAGTATATAAAGATGCGAAATTCAAATTGTGTCGGCTGTGAGAGCATCAAGTTGGCCGCCACACTTTAAAAATGCTAATAATTTTTACGCTAGTTAGCATAATTCAATGAAACTCGGCCATAATTTAGTAAAAAAATTTTACTAAATCCTTGGAAAGTTTCATTGAATTCGGCCGAGTTTCAGTGTAAAAAAATGCGAAAGTCAAATTGTGTCGGCTGTGAGAGCATCAAGTTGGCCGCCACACTTTAAAAATGCTAATAATTTTTACGCAAATTAGCATAAGTCAATGAAACTTGGCCACAATTTAGTAAAAACTTTTTACTAAATCCTTGGAAAGTTTCATTAAGTTCGGTTTATTTTAAGTTAGGAAAAGGCGCTTAAATATATTGTGTCGGCTAACTTGACGGTCTTACAGCCGCCACATCGGTTTTTCGTGAATAACTCTGTTTCTCTCAATAATAAATTAATAAAATTTTAACCCTGATTAAGTCTCACATATTACTAAATATTTGGGAAGTTTCAAGTGATTCGGCTGGGGTGTGTCGGCTAACTTGATACATATTTGTTTCATGACCTTTAAAATTCTTTTTTGCATTTTAATTAATTGAGTCATGGCACCAGATGTATTAAATCCCCAGGCTGCAATACAGTACAAAATAAATGGATGAACAATTGCATAATATAAATTTCTTAACGTTTTTTTGTCAACTAATTGTTTTATATTATAAAAAGCTGGAATAGTTTGTTTAATTTTTGTTATAATTTTATTTATATGTAAGTTCCACTTAAAATCTTGGTCAATAATTGTTCCCAAATAAATATGGGATGATACTTGCTCAATTTTAGTACATGAGCAATTAAACCTAAAATTGTGCAAACAATCATTTGTATGAATAGTTACATTTACTACCTCATCTTTTCTTAAATAACTATTATAAATATGAATGACTTTAGTTTTTTTAATATTTATTATTAGACCATAATCATGTGCCCAGTGAGCTAGATGATTAATATTTATTTGTAATATATTTTCTGCTTCCTTAAAATTTTTATGTGACACTATTATTGCAAGGTCATCTGCAAACATTAGTACCTTACAATTTTTTAGTATAGAAAACAATGTATTAACGTAAATTAAAAATAAAATCGGGGAAATATTTGTACCCTGACCTACTCCAACATTTACTTCAAAAACATTGCCCCTAATTTTATTAATTTCCACCACAATTTTTCTATCTTTTAAGTATGATTTAATTAACTCAAGAGCTGGACCAACAACTCCTATCCTTTCCAGCTCTTGTATAACAATTTCATGCAATAAAGTATCAAATGCTTTTGATAGGTCAACAAACAATACAAGAATGTGATTATTTTTTTCCAACTCAGTATTTATATATTCAGAAAATTCAATAATTAATTTTACACAAGATTTTCCCTTTTGAAAGGCAAATTGATTTTCATGAATGATATTATTATTTCTTAAATAATCAATTAAGTTTAATGTAATATGTTTTTGCAACACTTTATCAACTATATCAGATAATGCAATTGGCCTATAATTACTATAATCATTGTGTTTACCAGATTTATATATTGGTCTTACTACTGCCATTTTCAATTTTTCAGGATAAACACACTTTTTTAAAGATAAATTTACAAATTTTGTTAAAACTTCAATCATATTTTCCCCTCCTAATCTAATATCCTGCACAGTTATTTTATCCTCCCCGGGAGCTTTTTTAATATCAAAACTATTTATAATTTTTTTTGCTTTTTCAATAGTTAATATTGGAATGTTGAACGACACATTTGTTTCACTATTAGGCATAATTTGAAATTTTATGTCACATTTATGAATAATATTTTGTACTCCACTAATAAACTCAGTAGCAAAGTTATTAGCAACTTCAAAAAGTGAATTATTGTCAAAATATTTAATTATTTGTTCATCGATATTTGAGACCTTTTTACCTAATTTTTTATTTATAAACTGCCATGCAAGTCTCATATTTTTATTTATAATATTAAAAATATTTCTATTATAATTATTTTTGGCTTTTTTTATATTTTTATTCACTTCATTTCTCAATTTACGATATTTATCTTTAAATTTTTTATTTGTAGGATTACTTTTACATTTCCTAAACATACTATCTTTATCCTCTATTAATTTAATCAATTTATGTCACATCCATTTTTCGTTATTTACATATCTCACACCAACAACCTTATTATTTTGGAATTCATACATACATTTTTTATGCAGATGATCATATATATCTCTAATTTGAGTGTAAATTTCATCCGCATCAGTCAAATTTTTAATAAAACCCCATCTTACTTTGTTTATTTCCCTTACAAATTTCTTTTCATTCAATTTAAAAATTTTTTGGCTACTATTTAACACTAAACTTTCTTTATAATTAATCATTAATCCAATCGCATAGTGGTCAGATATTTTTTGCCTTATTATTGCTGATTCACAAGATAATTCGGGATATTTAACAAAAAAATGATCAATGCAAGTTGCAGTAATTTTATCTTGAACGATTTCTTCTCTAGTTACCATATTTATTTGTTTATATAACCCATACTTCCCTAACTTTGTTTCATATTTTATTACTGTTTCATCATTTTCATTCAATAAATTTATATTAAAATCCCCCACCAAAATAGTTTTTTCTGTATTATATTCTAAAATTTTATTTTCAATTTCTTTAATAAATTTATTTTTGTTACTGTCAGGTGGTTTATATATAGCACAGATTTTTATTTCACTTACAATTACTTTTAAACATTCAAACGTCTCATAATTCTCATCGTTTTCTAGGTATTTTATTTTACATTTTTTGTTTATAAATATCATAATTCCTCCCCCTTTAACTTTATTTGTCGTATTTCTACATTTTGTTATATTTTCAAACCCTTTCAATTCAAATTTATTTACGTCATTATTATTAATGTTAATTTCTGTAAGAACAATACACGATATTAAATTTAAACTATCTTTATATCGGATGTAAAATTGATCCCAATGTTTATTTAGAGACCTTATGTTTAGATGTATAATAACAAAATTTCTCTCTACTGATCTAATATTACTTAATTTCAACCAATCTGTTGTACTATCATAATTATTACATTTAATTTTATCATAATCTTCTTCAAAATCTTCCAACATAATAATAATAAAAAAAAATCTACTTTAAAATTATCTTGTTGATAATTTACACCATTTTTGAATCTAGATCACTTTCACCACCAATTCTAATAATTCCCATATTCTCATTATGACGTGCGAATAGTTTTCCATTTTTGAACCATTTTTGAAGGTCTCAAGCGATGGGAATCGCTGATAAAATTGCCGATGCAAACCTTTTTTTTTTATATTATGTTTTTTTATTATTGGTAATGACGTCACTTATGTTTGGTATGTGAGAGTTTCAACTCTTACAGTTAGTTACGTAATAACTGTAAATTTTACAATATACTTAAAATCATTGCAAAACTATGTGTCAAGTACAATACTTTAAAGAATTTAAATCAAAATAGGCTTAACTGCAAAAAAAAATAATAATAAAAATAACAAAATAACAAAATAACAAAAGAAAGAAAGAAAGAAAGAAAGAAAGAAAGAAAGAAAGAAAGAAAGAAAGAAAGAAAGAAAGAAAGAAAGAAAGAAAGAAAGAAAGAAAGAAAGAAAGAAAGAAAGAAAGAAAGAAAGAAAGAAAGAAAGAAAGAAAGAAAGAAAGAAAGAAAGAAAGAAAGAAAGAAAGAAAGAAAGAAAGAAAGAAAGAAAGAAAGAAAGAAAGAAAGAAAGAAAGAAAGAAAGAAAGAAAGAAAGAAAGAAAGAAAGAAAGAAAGAAAGAAAGAAAGAAAGAAAGAAAGAAAGAAAGAAAGAAAGAAAGAAAGAAAGAAAGAAAGAAAGAAAGAAAGAAAGAAAGAAAGAAAGAAAGAAAGAAAGAAAGAAAGAAAGAAAGAAAGAAAGAAAGAAAGAAAGAAAGAAAGAAAGAAAGAAAGAAAGAAAGAAAGAAAGAAAGAAAGAAAGAAAGAAAGAAAGAAAGAAAGAAAGAAAGAAAGAAAGAAAGAAAGAAAGAAAGAAAGAAAGAAAGAAAGAAAGAAAGAAAGAAAGAAAGAAAGAAAGAAAGAAAGAAAGAAAGAAAGAAAGAAAGAAAGAAAGAAAGAAAGAAAGAAAGAAAGAAAGAAAGAAAGAAAGAAAGAAAGAAAGAAAGAAAGAAAGAAAGAAAGAAAGAAAGAAAGAATAAAAAAAATATGCCTTGTAAAGATATAAATTTTTTTAACTCTAAAATTTCTTTTATAGACATCTACAACACAGAGAGACTATTTAAAAGAAATAGAAAAGGAAATAAGATACAAAAGTACTATATGCGTGCAATAATTTTGTTTGTCTCTTTCGAATTAATTTTAATTAAATTATTATTTACAATTATATTGCTTGATGCTTTGTCAAATAATTTTTTACAATTTTTACAATTTAAATATTTGAATAAGATATTTTTTATATACAAATTTTTTGTCTATGGTTTTTCTATTTTTTTTTAAGTTAAAAGGGCAGTAGACATCACTAAAATAAGAATAAGATTTGTGTTTTGAATAACATTCTAAAAGTATAATATTGTAGCTGTTTATGAATTCAATAATTAAAGGCGTAGAACACCTTGAAGAAAAATATTGTATAATTTCCTAATAAACCTGAAAATCAATGCTGATTTGGCTGGAACTATTGATTTCTAATTTATTTTCCATTCACAAAATGACGCGATCAAGCACTGACGTAACCATCTCGCCTGGTACACTCGCGCAAAAAATAAGCGAGTTGTGACGTCAGTGCCTACTTGTGTCATTTTGTGAATGGAAAATAAATTAGAAATCTGGTTAAATCAACGTTAATTTTTAGTTTTGTTATATTAATAATTTCATAATTTAATCAAGGTGCTCTACGCCTTTAACTGTAAAATTTAATGCATATCTTCAAAAAGCAAATTACTTTATTTTTTCAGGATGCAGATAAAAATAGTACATACAGCCGTGGAGGAGAACAACGATTACACGGTGACGAGTATAGATCACTTATTGTCATGCTAATCATGTTACGAGCCTATCTTCAGGAACTAGACTTTGAAATAGCAATCGAATATAACCTAGCTGGAAAATTTGATGATATATATTTTAAATTTAAAAACAAAAATAATGAATGGGTAAATTCATTTTATCAAATTAGACATGCAATTAAAGATATCTCTGAAATTAAAATATCAGATTTAATTACTAACGAAAAAAGTAGAATGAGAAATAGACCCAAATATAATTTATTAGATCTTTTAGATAGTTATGTTAAATTAACTAAGGAAAAAGAAATGGGAAATACGAATTTTTTCTTATTTACTAATCAGAAATGGATTTATGATTCAAAAGTAATAGATTATTTTGGATTGCGAGAAATAGAAACTGCAGATTATATTGATCCATTTCTTTTGAATATTGTAAAACCAAATTTAATGCAAATTAGTGCTAAAAATTGTGAATGGAAAACAGAAGGTAACAGTGAAATTAGTTTTGAACAACACTTACATCCATTCACTAAATCATTTTATATTGCACAAGATCAAAAAACAGTAGCTAATCTTCAAGAGGAATTAAAAAATACTATGCTTAGTTTAGCAAATTATAATGATACAATAGCAGAAATGATGCTTTCTAACTTCTACGGACAAGTTCAAAGATGGATATATAGTAACGAAGGTACATTTAAGAACAAAGCATTTGTTCATGAAATTGTAACATTTTTTGTAAATAATACTAGTGATATTACAGGTATTATTACATTTAAATAAAAAGATATGGTAAATCATCTTATTAAATTTATAATTAAAATAAATAGATCTGCTACTTTGAAATGAGTAAGCAAATTATCAATTAAAATATCACAAGGGCTATTATAATATACAATTTCACGAGAAAAATTGTGACTTTTAAAAAAAAACAAAAACATTTTCAAATTTGTATTTTTCTATTATTCATTGTGATTTGTTTATATTAGGAAACCTTAATTAATTATATATATATATATTGAGTATGATGTATATATTTTTAATTTGAATGGAGCTTGTACTTGTTCTTATGAATAGAAGCTATTTAATTATGTATATACGTAGAAATATTTAAAACTTATAAATAATTCTTTTGTTATTATAATTGGTTTATAGGTTTCTTAGTTTGCTCTCTTGGGTGGTTATGATTTTTTTTATATAAATATTTTTTACTTACATGAAGATGTAATTTTAAAATGTATAGATTGTAATGTTTAATTATATGAAATATATAAATAAAAGAACACAGTTTAACTTTATTTTATCCCTATATATTTTTTTTAGCATTTTTTTTTTTTTTACTTTTATGTCATCAATATTTTAAAATCTGCAAATAATATAATTTTCTTTCTTTTTTTTTTTTTTTTTTTTTTTTTTTCAACTATAAGGAAAGGAATCATTACTTTACGTAGTATACTTACAGTACATTTATTTACATATTTAACATTACATATTAATTACGTATACACATTATTTAAAACTATTGCTAATAATGAGATGAGGAAGGTGATTTGAATTTTTTTTTTTTTTTTTTTTTTTTTTTGAGTTTATGATATTTTTGGACAGAGGTTTAAAAAATTTTGAGGCGATATTTTTTCTTAGGACAATTGGAGCATACGAAGTATTTTTAATTAATTTTTGAAAATCGGCCTAGAAAGCCTGTGACGTCATCAGTCTACTTTTCGCGGCAAATACTAATCGTTCAAGGTTCACTAACAGTTTAATGAAATCAGCTCGTCCTCAAGATTTCAAAGAACTGGCTACTGAACCTTCTACGGTTCGTTCTAAGAAAAAATAAAGCCTCAAAAAATTTTAACGCTTGATCTTTTCAAAAATGTCATAAAAAGTAGGAGTTAAAAAAAATTAACCTTCCTCATTGTTTTTAGACGAATACACGGATTAAGTAAATTACTTAAGTTATGTTACTTTTTTTGTCAAATAATATTTTCGATATGATTTTATAAATTTAATAAATTTTATTTTTTATTTCAAATCAAAAACAATTATACCTTTACGACCTATTAATTGTTATATAGTTCAAAATGTATAGCATTTATATTCAGTACAGCAAAAATACTGTATACTGTATTTTTATCCGTAAATAAACATATATCTGTTATATTGATGGCTTATCATTTTTTTTATCAGTACTGAAAATGTTTAATTCTATGTATATTAAAAGTTGTTAAATCGTCATGTTGCTTTTTTTTTTCTCTCTTTATATGTAAATTATAAAAATGTAATTTTAGTATGCCTTTAAAATTAATGGAAAAAATACTTATTACACGGAAAAAATCAATTGAGTTATTTATGTCGTCACTATATAGCATTAAATAAACTAAATTAGAACAACATTATTAATTACGCTGTCCAACATATATAATAGTTATTTTATACAACACAATTATTATGCAATACAGCATAAGTTATGTCGTATGGTATCTTTGTAAATAAAAAAATGTTTGTTAATAATATTGATGTGACATTTCCTGAACTCAATGCAGAAGTTTTCATTAAAATAATAATAATAATAATAAAAAAACGTAATGCTAAAGGATAAAAAATAATTATTAAGTAGATATATTTAAGCTATCCCCACGCACCTCACCGATAACTTTCATTGTAAAATTTAAGTGACAACTAATTATTTTTCCAAAAAATTTGTCATATACGGTTCATGTACAAAATATGTTATCTTAATCCTATATGTAATTCATCTTTCATCATCATTAGTTGACGTCACTAGCAGGTACAATTTTTACGTAAATCATTTTATCAGACGTTTTTATCAGCACCGAGATTAACTAAACACAGAAAACAAATAAATATCGCAGAACATACTCTTAATTCTTAGTTGTAGATTTTACACACAGTTTAAAGCTAATTAGAAATATTAATGAAACAGTAAAATGTAAAAAGAATAAAAAAAGTTTTAATTAAAATTTTATTATAAATATATTATGATCGTACTATAAATAATTATCTACACGAAGACTTGAATAATAATGTCACTTGAAAACATATAACAAGTAAGTTTGTATAATTGTTTTTTCATTGTTACGTTTTTTTTTTTTTTTTTTTTTTTTTTTTTTTCTTAAAAACTGTAAATTCAGGATACATTATTTTATGTATAGTAATTAAATAATTAGGGATACTTTAACCTTTAACTATAATCTATCGTTAATATATATTTCTAATTTTTTATTTTAATTTTTTATTAATTTATATTACTATTAATTTTTTATTTTTATTTTAATTTTTTTTTTTTTTTTTTTTTTTTTTTTTAATTTGAACATGTTTGCCTTGTATGCATCCTTTAGATTTCTCTGTTCTGAAGTACAACTAAAATATTGTTTAAATAATTGGTTTAATTTTTGTTCACTTTACTATTTCTCCAACTAATATTCTTAAGATAATTTAAATGCCTATATATATAGAAATCCTAAATTGCTATGTTTTCTAATACTATAGTCAGGGGTAGAAGTGGTTTCATTCTCATGGCGGGATCTGTTCGGATCGCTCGCATCATGTGGGGGGGTCAGGGGGGGCGTAGCCCCCCATGAAGGGGGTCAAGGGGGCGGAGCCCCTTGCGGGGGTTAAGGGGGTGGAACCCTTTTACCGCCGGAGGCGCGATTTTTTTAATGGTATACTGGAATTTTAACTATTTTTCAATTAAAAATTTGTATTTAATTGCATTAGTATTATATTTTGTGCATTAATGCACAAAATGCATTCGTGCAAAAGCAAATAGAAGTGTTCAATATTTTATTTTACATTGATTTTTTACTTCTTTATTGAAAATAGAGTTAAGGCAAAAAAAAAAAAAAAAAAATAATCAAAAATCAAATCAAATTTTTGTCAAATTACTAATATTTTGAAAATGGTGCAATATTTTAGGTAGCATTTCGTATTGAGCTCAGAATAAATCTTAAAAATGAACAATAGGAAAATAATTATATGCATTTACATTTTGCGTAGAGCACGTATACATACTGCTGAATCTAAATCTGTTATTTCAAAAACAAGTAAAATTTGGCCCACCCGTGAGTGGAAAATAATTATGCCAATATTAAAAGTAATACTTTTTATTTTATTTCTAAGTATTATTATTATTTTTTTTTTATGTATCGGGGTGCAATTCACCACCGCACTAGTTTACTGTAAGTCATTAACAGGCTTTAAAATTCCTAGTAAAATGAGTCTCAGATAGCCTATACTCTACTTAGGCAGGCTTCTCAAACTTTTTGGGTCGCGCAGCACCCCAAACACACGCCTTATTATTATTATATATATATATTTTTTTTACACTCATAATGTTGTATAGTAAATGGCAAAATATTTAAATTAACTTTGCTTTTTTCTTTTATTAATTATTTAAATTTTAATCAAATATATTATGCAGTAAATTTGTTTTTATGTCGCTTTTATCAAAATTTAATAAAAATAAAATTGACGATTTTACATTTTTACGAAGGACGTGAAATCTATTTCAAAACATTACTTTTTATTATTGTTATAATTGCTATTTTGAAAGTACACTTTCCTAATTTTTCTTACATTTGATATTGAATTGGCAAGACGTTAAAGAATATTTTTTTAGGGGCAAAATTAAGTACAATAATACACTAGCTGTTTAATTATTATTACTATTTTGTATGGATTAGCCTACGGAGCACCGGCTGAGAAACTCGGATCTGTCCGCTTATTATGATTTTTAGGCCTATGACGAATCGCACCTCAAGCAACAAACTTTTGGACTTTATTAAAGCGTTTTTTTTTTTTTTTTTTTTTTTTTTTTACTGCTTTATTAATAGGATAGGCTCTATACAGTTAAATTATCTTCTTCTTTTTTGAAGTTTAGTTAAATCGAAACTGCTTCTAATTTCACTATATTATTGTGCTAGTTTATCAAAAAATTTAAAAACAAAAGTATTTATTTTTTGCTTGCTTGATTAATATAAATCATCATTCATCATAAAATTAACAAAAAAATTATTAATAATAATTCTACACTATAGTTACTGTATAGCATAGATTAAGAAGAAGAAAAATGAATGAATAATAAAAATTTTAAATCAAGAAAAATAAAATAATAACTTCGTTACTTTTTTTTTTTCTTTTTTTTTCTGATATCTTTTGTAGTAAAATTCATCAATTTTTATCAGAAAAACGGTCACCGGGACCAATCTTTCTAGGTGGGACTCGTCCCGCCTGGAAATCTCATGGCGGGACAGGTCCCGCCATGTCCCGCCTCACTTCTACCCCTGACTATAGTAAGTGTAGTAAGCAAGCATGTATGCACAAAGAATAAACATTTTAATTATTATAGCTCATTGTATAATTAGATACAAAAAGTAAATAAATAAATAAAAGAAAGAAAGAATATCGAAAGAATTATAATTATTTCTTTTTTGATCGAAGTTCTAGCTTCATTTTAAAGTAATATATTCATTACTCAAATAAAAATATTGCGTAATACTCATTACTTTTATATCACGGCAGTTCAAAATCTCGCTAGAACTTCGACCAAAAAAGAAATATGCATGATTTTTAATAAAACTAACAACTAAAATAATTTTGATTCCTTGTGAATGTTATTTCGCGAGTAGTAATTTTTTGCCGGTGTAAATTCCAGTAAAATTAATTACTTCGTGTGATGACAATTTATATTGTTATATGTAAGTATATTTTAATTAATGAATTAACTTTTTTAAATAATATGTAGAATAATTTTAATCCATGGTTTCGTGTAACCAATCCATAGAATGTATGCACATGACGTCATATTTTAACTCCATATACTGGAGTAATAGCACTAAACTTGGCTTTGGACAAACGTGTTTTTTGTCTTTTTCTTTTGGAAAGTCAGTTTATTTTTTATTTATTTTTTCTTGCAAACATTTATCATTTCTTTTCTATTTTGTTTAATGATATGATATATTATACTACACCGGAATAATAATTAAGAAGTTCCGTGTAATTTCTTATGTAATTACAAAATACAATAAATTTTTGCTCTTTAATAAAACAATATATTATAGTTCAATGCAGCATAAATAATTTATGTAATTTTGTACGTGTATACTTTATAGTGCTGTCCAAAACAAGTTTATATTTTGAAATCCTGAAATAAAAAATAATACTAATAAACAAGAAAAATGGTAATTGACGATCCAGATCTTTCGTATCAGTTTTCAAATCCGGACCAATGAAATTTTGATAACAAGTTTTGGTTACTAGGGAATACATCCGAAAAATATTTTTAAAACAAAAAATCGTTGCTGTTTTGACACTGGCTTTGTTAATCTTTTCCGACCCACATTTCGCTGATCTTGAATAAATTATGACTGTAAAATACAGGTTTCTTCATGCTTTAACCCCGCATGCTGTATCAAGTTTTAAAATACAAAATATAAAACATTTCATTTACGCTCCATGGCTTTACAGCGTGAAACAGGTGGATATTTATATACATAAAAGATAAAACATACATATCATATTATATAATGTATACACAAATATTAAGTGTAATATTAAAAGTTACAATATTCCAATACGTCTATTTTTTTAATCTTGGTGAATCACGCGTAGCAAAACCTATTATAGGGTGGTTACAATCATGTTAAAATCGACGCCATAAAAGAGCGCTAAATAACATGGGCAAGTATTAGAAAATGACTCATTTTGCCAATTTAAAAATACTTCGCAATTTTTTTGAAAGCATTGATGCTCATTGATGTAATGAGTTTTTCAATTATAAGAGAAAATTAATAAAAAAAAATAGCTAATTTTCCAAAGAAAATAGCTAAAAACTACGTTTGTCCTATGCTGAGCAATGTTATTCATTGTTCAAGAAGAGCATCGAAAGCATTCATAATGATGTCATGCGCATACGCCTTATAAGCAACCTCATTAATTATGCTGAAGCCGCATACTTCACAATATTATTTTAGTTCTAACAAAGTTTTATTAAAAATTATTAAATGTATCATACAGATATTATGTTATATGAAAGTAAATGGTTATAATTTTTTTTTTTTTTTTTTTTTTTTTTTTATTCCAAGGCTAAAAACACGTTTAATTATAATGTACTAGTTTTCATTTAAAGGTCTCTGGAATCGGTGGTGTAGCTTTCTAAAAAAAAAAAAAAAAAAAAAAAAGATAATCCTCTTTAGCGTGTCCGTGTATTGCTTAAAGATACCCTTATCTTTCCCCGCGAGTTGTACCGATAAGCTCTATTGAATAAAGAGTGCTGAAAACGAGCTAGCGTAATGATTGCGTATTTATTTGTCTTATCTGTGTACTATGCTCGACGATTATATTAAGAAAACTGTTAATCTTATAATATATAAAGTATTAAAAAATATATTATGTACTTATGTACTGTACATGCTTACCCGTATGACAACCTAACACCCTCTGGTAAAATTAAAATTTTAATCTATAGATTAGGTAAACCATTAATCATGTAAAGATACGTATTTCACGAACTATTTTTCAATCTAATAATTAATTATACATACACATTAGAAAATATGCTGTAATTTGCAATAATTGATATTTTGATCATCTATTTAGTTTCATGACATATCATATTATATTTAGAAAATAATAAAGTAATTATTTCTTGATAAGATATATATTACAATAATGCTACATACATAGCAAAAATTACGTAATTGATTTTTTTTCTTATTAAGTAGATAAATAAAAACATAGCATACTATAAATATTTTTTTTTCATGTTTTTTTCTTATTTCAGATATAGATCAATTAAGTACGTAATAGAAGCTGCTGCAATGGATTCACGACCGAGTACTTCAAAAGATAATTGGGAACCTCAATCAAGTTATACAGCATCTGATACAACAAAGCAGTCAAAGGTATTTATTATTATTTTGTTTGCTTCATTATTAAATTTTTATAAAAAAAATATAGAGATTAATAAACATATCATTGGGATTACCGGTTATAAATTTTAACAAAAACTTATGAATTTATCACAAAAAATATGCAAATTGCTCAAATTTGATGCTTATAGTTATAAACAACATGAAACAACATATTATGCGTGCTTTTAATCACAAAATTGAATCTCCTAAACTTTTGATTATGTTAACATCAATGTGATCACTGCTACAAAGCTAAGTTTAAAATTTTGGGACATACTAATTGTTATTAATGTAAAAAATCTAATGTTTTGTTATTAAGATGGTAATGTTTTCTTTTTGCCTATGCCTACGCTTAAATAAAAATCCCGATACATAAAATTTTATGCTAATTCACAGGCTTAAATTAAGAAAAGATGCTTTCACGAAAAGTACCGTAGTTGAGATCACATGATTTGGAATAAGAGTAACTGAAGATGTTAGAAGAAATTATCAAAATTTGTATAAACACATATTATAAGTGATATAATATTGTATTGAAAGACATTTTTGACCAAGTTTAGAAAACACGCTAGTCACCCTAGTGATTCATTCTAAAAGTACATAGTATTTATGAACTTTAATATAAAAAAAATATTAATGTATATATTTATATTTTAATGCCTTAAGTAATAAAAATTTATTGACCTTATACCACCTTGATCAAAAATTCTTTTCTAATATCATAATAAAAATAAACATCAACGTTAATTTACGCAATTACGTCATTGATTTTAATTAATGTTTCATTCACAAAATAACAGATGAGGTTTTAAGACGTCACAGCTCACTTGTTCCTACGCGCATAAACCAGTGTTCTGTGACGTCATAAAACCATATTTATTGTTTCGTAAATGGAAAATTATTACAAATGAATGATTCAAACCATATCATCGTTGATATTTAGGTATGTTAATATGTAAGACAAATTTTTTGTTCAACTTGTACTAAACTTTTAAATATAGACTCAAAATCTTTATAATATGCTATATTTGTTATTAAGTTTTTTAAAACGCTTAAAGTTAAAAATTAAATTTGTATAACATTTAATTTACCCATTTTCCTTTTATTCTTTTTTTTGCTTCTAATTGTTCTATTTCAACAGGATGAAAAAGAAAACAATACCTACGACCGCGGTGGAGGAACACAACGTGCACATGGTGACGAGTATCACTTAATTTTAGTAATGCTCATCATGATACGAGCGTACCTTGAAAATCTAGACTTTGAAATAGCAATCGAATATGACCCAGCTGGAAAATTTGATGATATATATTTTAGATTTAAAAAAAATATTGAAGAATGGGAAAATACATTTTTTCAAATTAAACATACTATTAAAAATAAATCTGAAATTAAAATAACAGACTTTATAGCTTGCGATAAAAATAAGAAAAAAGTTAAATGTAAATATGAACTAATAGATTTTCTAGATAATTATACTAAATTATCAAACAACAAAGATATGAAAAATATTAATTGCTTCTTATTTACAAATCTTGAATGGGAATATAATACAAATGTAAAAGATTACTTTGGATTATTAGAAGTAAATTCTGACTCTATTGATCCATTTCTTTTGCATGTCATCAAACCAAATTTAATGCAAATAAGTGCCGAAAATTGTGAATGGAAGTCCCAAGTAAACAATGAAATTACCATGGAACAATTACAAGCATTCACTCGGTCATTTTATATTGCACAAAATCAACAAACATTAGATAATATGAAAGAGGGTTTAAAACATTCTATCATTAGTTTAGCCAATCATAATGATACGTTAGGAGAAATGATGTATGATAACTTATACGGACAAGTACAAAAATGGTTCAATAGTCGTGAAGGTACATTTAAAGACAAAATATTTGTCCATGAATTTGTGTCATTTTTTGTAAATAATCCTAGATATTATTACAGGCATAAAGGTGTACGAGATCCAAACAAGCACTTTACTGGAAGAATTAGCGAATTAAATCAAATAAGTAATTCCTCCATTGATAAAGAACCAAGAAAATTAATTGATGTTGCTATTGTAGGTCTAAGTGGATTTGGTAAAACACAGATTTTACTTAAACACTTACATGAAAATAATAACAAATATACACAAATGTTATGGATCAATTCTGAAAATGATTCATCAATATTTCAGAATTTTGTATTAATTGCAAACAAATTTGGTATTGAATACAATTCAAAAACAATGAGCCCTGAAGATCTAATACAGATGTTATATGAATGTTTTCATCCAAATCATAGACCTATATTCATATTTGATGGTGCAAATAATATAGAAAGTATAAACAAATATTTGCCCACAAATTCAAAATGCCCAATCAAAATATTTGTTTCATCCAATAACACAGATTGGCCAGCTCAAACAATTATCAAACTCGGGGTATTTACTGATAATGAATGCTTAGAATTAGCATACAAGATTCTCGGAACAGAGAGTTACAAAGATTGTGATATTCTAAAATTGTCTCTTTGTTTAGGTAACTATCCATTGGCACTACATTTAGCTTGTAGCTTAATTAAACTTGAAATTCAGAAGAATGAGGGATATAAGGTTGAAGATTTCATCAACTCTTACAATACTGAGCCTATCCTATTGCATGACATGCAACCATCATACAGGCATTATAACTCTTATCAACAGTCATTACTGAAAATCTGGGTTCTTAATAAAAATAAATTAGAAGTTGCAGATAGCAGAGCGTTGCAGATTATAAAAATATTATCGTTTTGGGACTCCAATAATATACCAGTACAAATGCTTGATAATCTGAAAGAATCTAAAGAGGCAATTACAAAATCACTACAGCTGCTATCATCATTGTCGTTGATTGATACTAAAGAAGAACTCCTTTTCATTCATAATTTACTTCAAGAAATTATAACAGAGGACATGATTGCTAACCAAGAAGCAATAGAATGTCTTAGTTCTAGTATGAATTTATGTGATTTACAAAAGTCTCCACTTACTGGTGCTAAAAATTCATATATATTTCCTGAAGTAATGATACCTCATGCACAAAAAATGTGGATTTCGTCCTCAAAATTACAAGCAAAAAAATTAATTATCAAGTATAGCAAACATCCATCTTATATACTTCAAAGTATGAATATGTACTATATGTTTAAAAATGCAATTACATTTGCAGGCAATTGTGTAGAAACACTAGAAAAATATAATAAAAATCAAATTTTTGAAGTATTCCATATACTTCAACTGAAAGCAAATGCTTACAATATAGGAGGATTTTATAGTGAAGCATTAGCAGAACTTGAATTAGTTAGAGAAAAACTTGAAAATCAAAATGTAAAACGTAATGATAATTTAGAACTTCGGGAACTGCTTAGGTTATATGATACAGATGAAGAAAATATAAATCTCATATTAGATATTTTTAATGATATTGCAACAACATTTGCACAACTAGGACGATATGAAGATGCTTTAAAAATGTGTAATGAAGTACTGCAGATAGTTGAAGAAAAGTTCGAGATTGAGAACTATCATATTTATTACGATTACCTTGAAAATTTGTGTTCAATACTAGATTATATGAGTAAATATGATGAATCACTATTAATTTATAAGAGAATTTTAGAATATAGAATGAAAAACATTGAAAGTCAACCCTTAGAGTGTATGATCGGACTTGCATACGTCGCATCAGCGTTAGAAAGTTTTGGATATTATGAAGAATCACTTGAGATTTATAATTCTGTAATAGAATTAAAAACTAGTATGTTAGGAAAAGATCATCTAAAAACACTCAATTCCCTTAGTAATCGAGGTGTTTTGTTACTTTCAATGGGAAAGTACACAATGGCATTAGCAGATTTTAATAATACATTAGAAATAAAAATAAATAAACTTGGAAAAGATCATCCAAATGTTCTTAGAACAATGCGTAATAAAGCAAATGTACTAGCGTATATGGAGAAAAATGAAGAGGCACTGAAATTACAAGAAGAAGTATTAGAAATATTTAAAGATAAATTTGAAGACAATCATCCTTGTATTATACAAAGCAATGCAAACATAGCAGTAATTTTGAGGCAAATGGGAAGATATAGCGAGTCATTTGACTTGTTTCATCAGACTTCTTTAATTGCTTTTAAATCTCTAGGTTCTTGTCATTCAATATCCCTTACTATTATTGGAAATTTATCTGATCTATTATTTCATATGGGAAAATATGATATTGCTTTAGGATTCATAGATGCGTGGTTGAAAATAACAGAAAATTTAAGTTCTGTTGATCCAATACAGAAACTTCAAATACACAATCAACGTGCAATTACATTAAGAAATTTAGGAAAGTTAGATGAAGCATTATCTGCCTTCGATGAAATAATTCCACAGCAAAAACTTAAAATTGGTTTAAACCATCCCAGTACAATATCATGTATATCAAATAAAGGTTTAACTCTTCAAAGTTTAGGAAGATATTCAGAAGCCCTTGAAGTATACAATGAACTTCTTGAAACTGATAGAGTTCAAAATAAAACTGATCATATAGATCTTGATGGAATTTTGGGTAATAAAGCTACTACTTTATTATATCTTGGTTGTTATGAAGAATCAATTAAAATATTAAATGAAGTGATTACAAATCAAACAGAAAAATTAGGTAAACATCATCCAACTACATTATCAAATAAAATAAATAGATCTTTTGCTTTGAAATGCGTCGGTAAATTAACAGAATCATTACAATCTTACGAAGAATATTATACAATTGCAAAGGAAAAGCTTGGACCAATACATCCTGAAATTTTGATGATGGCTAACAATAAAGCTGATACCTTAAATGATTTAGGTAAATACGAAGAAGCTTTAGAATTATATAATGAAGTATTATATTTAAGAACAAAATTATTAGACCCAAATCATCCTCAACTGTTATTAACAATAAATAGCCGAGCTGCCCTTTTTCAAAGAATGAAACAATTTGATAAAGCTTATGTAGAAGTTGAAAAAAGTATCTAAAATATTGAATGAGACATTAGGAGAAAAACATCCTGAAACTTTAACGATTATGTCCAATAAAGGATGCCTTCTTATTGAGTTAAAGAAATATGATGAAGCGTTAGTAATATTTAACAAAATAATACCAACTCAAAAAGAAATATTAGGAAACGAAAATCCTCAATTAATAAATACTTTAAATAGTAGAGCAACTGTTTTATTAAATATGCATGAATATGAAAAAGCATTAATAGAATATAATTCTATAATCAATATTCAATCAGATTTACAAAGAATGAACCATCCTAATACATTGAATTTTATGCATAATAAGGCAGTCGCATTAGTCAAATTAGATAGAAATGAAGAAGCACAGGAGTTATTTAAGTTAGTATATCAGAAAAAATGTGAAATTCAAGGTTCTGATCATCCTGATACGATACATACCTTTATTCACATTATAGATGAATAGTATATGTAATGGAAAATAAAATTTCAGTTTGTTTTAGTTGTTGTTTATTATTCTATGAGTTTTGGTTATTAAATTCGTTGGTTTTCTTGGTTGGGTATTAATATATAAATTGTTTATATTTTTATGCATTCAAATATGTATAATTTTGAAGTATGTGATTTATTTATGTATTTATTTATTATTTTATTATTTTTAGAAAATATATTTAAAACATTTAAAATGTAAATAACAAATATTATTAAGAAATAAAATATATTATAAACGGTATGCTTTTCTTTTTATTTAAAATTGCATCTTCTATAGACTTAGTTTGTTAAAATCTACAAATTAATTTTAAATTTATTATATTATTTTTTTAGTACTTTTATTCATCCTTTAAAGAAAAGAAATTACTTACTTTGTATATTTATTTACTAAAGGACAATTTTTTTTGGTATTCTAGTATTTATAAATGTAATAATACAAAGAATAAAAAGTGCGGAAAAAGTTTATTAAAAATAATATTTTATAATAATAAGCTATATATTTTCTATAGGGAAATAATATAATACCAAATAATACATACAATTTTATAATTACAAAGAGAAAAAAAGTTATAAATTGTAATATAGATCATAATTTAAATTTGAAATGAACTTAATATAAAACGAAATGAATCATATATCATATAATAAAATAATATATAAAATATGGGTTATATTATATATATATATATATATATATATATATATATATAATATATATATAATATATATATATATATATATATATATATATATATATATATATATATATATACATATATATATATATATATATACTGTTTAATTATAAGTTACATTTACTTTCATAACTAAATTCTCCCCTTTTTTTTCTCACATAGAGAAATGAGAAATATATTATATAATATATATACGTGGTGGTTTTCCTGCATTGTTTTGCGTTGCGAAGAGAAATAAGCAATTTTCTCCACTCGTGATTGGGGAAATACTCTGGAGATCATGAGAGAGAGAGAGAGAGAGAGAGAGAGAGAGAGAGAGAGAGAGAGGAGAGAGAGAGAGAGAGAGAGAGAGAGAGATGAGAGAGAGAGAGAGAGAGAGAGAGAGAGAGAAATAACTCTACAAATGAATGCTCGTGACAAGCTATAATTCTTCTCTCTCTCTTTTCTCTCTTGCGTGTTAATATAAGTATATAATATTTTTCCAATCAAATGTTATTTTTATTTTTACGGTCAAAATTAAATTCATGATAACAATTTTTAATGGTAGTGCTTTATTTTTATGGGATATTTAAATGAAAAAGATTGATGCCTTAAATGTTGGAACTTTTGAGAAATATTGAGTTATTAGAATTTGTTATACCACCATTAAGTAAAATCCTATAAACTGCTTGGTATCAGAAAAATTTATTTTTAATGTACATACACACACACACACACACACACACACACACACACACACACACACACACACACACACACACACACATGTGTATGTATGTAAATAATATATAAATTATATATAATTTTTATTATAACACTACTGCCAATAATGGGTATTTTTTAAATCTTGGGTCTCAAGCATGACAAAATAACTGATATGATATACTGCATAATATGTAACATAAATTCGATATATTATTTCATATTAAAAAAAAAAAGCATTTTATAATCTAATAAAATTCAGCAATATACTTATAAAGATAAGCATCATGACGCCATAATACCCTTCACTGATGTAGGCCAGGATTAAAGATTTTTCAGTAGGTGCAATAATGTATGATCTGAGGCCTACCAGACCTCAGACTTAGCCCGTTATCATCACACTCTTCTAGGCTCTACTACCAGATCAGTGCAATCTGGACCATGCACTGACTCTTGGTAAATCAATAAATTATGCTTACAATATGTACAAAATTTCTATCGCACTTAAATAATTTTGCCTTCGCACAGATTAATTTAACATTGCGGCGCACTTACATATATTTTTTTAATTATTATATAACTATGCGCAGCAAATGATTTTTTTCCGATTTAAAAATAATAATATTTTACAATTTGCTGCGCAGAGTTATATATAACAAATATAAGAATATTTGTATGCACCTAAAAAATATCGTGCAGCTAGTAATATAATTAAGATATTATTTAATTTTAGTTCAGTTATCATTTTGTAAGAATTGCATACTATCTACTTTAATGAGCAACTTTAATAAGTATAATGTCAATAGATTGGCTGGAATCGATAATCAATATCAATTGATTTAATTATATACCCTATTTCCAACAATTTAAATTACTATATTTTTGTTATATTATTATTATAAAGATGATATAAGGTGCGTGCATTCATGTTATAATCGACGCCATGTTGGATCACTCAATTACATGGAATGCATAAGAAAATAACACATTTTACCAGTCAAGAATACTATAAGTAATATTTTTGAGAGGATAATGTTAATAGGTTGAATTAGTATCTTATGTATATGCTAAGACAAATATTATTATCAAAAATTTAATTAATTTCCCAAAAACCTAGTTTTTCCTATGCTGAGCAATGTTATTATTCATTACTCCAATATGGCATACAAATTTAAATGCATTAAATATGACATCATGCGCATTCACCCTGTATAGGTTGAATTAGTAACTTAATCAAGTATGTGAGAAAAATAATATTATATACCAGAATATTATTGTTTTTAAATTTTTATGGTTATTATTTTCATACCACAAAAAAAAAAAAAAAAAAAAAAAAGCCAACGGAGCATATCAAATATATAAAAATTCTGTATTTAACATACTAGAATAATTTTAAACCTGAAATTACTGTAAATAAGGGAGTAAGTGACCAACTGATATCTCGCAGACGGATGTGAGTTACGTATAATACAAAAACAAAATAAAGACGAAATGGTATACTTAAAAATTTAGTTACGTCAAACATGTAAAAATACGGTCAAATATTTAAATTATTCTACTTTAAAAAAATTACATGTAAATGTAGAAATTCAAACTTTAGCGGCAAATTTTATTCAAATTCAAATTAGAAACTTTTTTCGGAACCTAAAAATATATATTTAAAATTTATGTACTTGATTTTAGTTGAAAATTTTTAAGTTGGTTTTGTTGGAAATAAATAATGTACAAAAATGTATTGTGAAAATATAGTTCTTCTTTTAACGATATCCAGTCCAAGTCAGTCACGGTCTACGCTAAATGAAAAATTAATAGTTGATATTTTTATAGAAAGTGTCCTTTAAAACGTTTTTGTAACGTAAATTGTAACGTATTGCTATTTACATTATATTTCGTCGTGGATTAGATCGAACCCAAACCGTATATCTACAAAAGCAATAAAGTTCAAAACAATATAAAAAAAGATAAGAATTTCGACTTTGGTGCTTTTGTGGATACACCGTTAATGCTCAAACTCGACGATTTATAACTTACTGTATTGTTAAATAGTTGGGTTAAATTGATAAATTTATGCCTGATTTCGCCTAATAAAAACCGTTAACTATTATTAAAAGCTTTAAAATCAATATATTTTTTATATACGTCAATATATAATCATTAATCAGCTTACCACTTGTCTTATTATTATATATATATTTTTATATAAAATCTTGAAGCTCAATTTGAGTT
>OX439133.1:11919420-11923872 GCA_949318235.1 Ecdyonurus torrentis | reverse complement strand
CCTGCGAGATATGCAATTTTTTCCGTATCTTTTATGTCATAGTTACGGCTTTACTATAGAAAAAGTTGTAGAGGGTTGCATATCTCACAGGATGAGCGCAAGTTTGAGGGGCTACCACGGGGCTAAGGAAGGGCTTTGGGTCATCATATGTGAATTGATGAATATTTCATCTGATTATCTAACATTGAAGAAGCCATGTTGTAACCCCTGAACTTTCTCTTTAAAGGGTGTATGCATTCATGTTAAAGTTGAATCCATGTTAGATCAAACAGTAACATGAGCCGTTATTGGGAAATAACTTATTTTGCTAGTTTAACGTAAGCAATATTTTGAGAGCATTGATGTTGGTCGCATAATAAGTTGTCAAGTATGTGAGAAAATAATAATAATAAAAAACTAACCGATTTCCCAAAGAAAGTAGTCATTAACAAAGTTTGTTCTATGTTTAGCATTGTTATTTATTGATCCAGTATGGTGGCGAAGCGCATTTCAGTATATCTTATGACGTATGCGGATACTCTCTAGAATTATAAAATTAAGTGAGAAAAATAATTGATATGAAATATGTAATACAGAGGTAAGGTATACAATTTTTAATTCATCAATTATTATTGTCACCATTTTTAGCTCATAATTTCTTTATAAAGATAGCTTTGAAAGTAAATGCAATTACTACATTTTAGCGCTAAATATCTATTTGATAAAAAATAAATAAATAAGAAATGTTCTGCGTTGTGTATACTTTTGCACAAAGGCGTGTGTATGTATTAATTATCTATATGCATGATTATATTTTTACGTATGTAATTATGTACTTTTTACTTACATACACATGGTATTTGCATATTTTTTCTTCTTTAAATTACAAAATACTTATAATATGTATAGTATGTTTTTCCTTGCGTGTGTGTGTGTGTGTGTGTGTTTTATATATATATATATATATATATATATATATATATATATATATATATATATATATATATATATATATATATATATATATATATATATATATATATATATCTTCCACACATTTTGCGACTGTAAGTTTTGATTAAAAAAGTGTTTGGTAACAAAAGAATTGTAAAAGCGAAGAATGTTTGAATTGTCGAGTTTTTTTTAAAAAGAAAGAAAAGAAAGAAATAAAAAACACAAGGGAAATCACCAGCTAGTAAGAGAGAGAGAGAGAGAGAGAGAGAGAACTTTTTGTTTTGACTTTATTTTTCTTTTGTTGTTTCTTCATATACGTGTTTTTGAATCTCAATAATGAATAGCATCATTATTATTTTTTTTTAAATTAAAATTGAAGTATACGCGTATATATGTTTTTTTTTTTCTTCTTTTTTTTACATTAGAAGTGATGAATAAATGATATTAAAAAAGTTAGGTATACTTTGACGTGTGTAACCATGTGACGTCATACAGAATGCACTTCAATGCTATATTGGATCAATGAACAACATTGCTCAACATAGGACAAACTTCTTTTTCTAGTTACTTAATTTAGGAAATCTCTCTCTCCCCCTGTTATTATTGTTGTTTTTTTCTCACATACTTGCACTACTGTTACAATATATATTAAAGGCGTAGAACACCTTGAACAAAAAAGTGGCGCAATACCTTAACAAACCAGAAAATCAACGTTGATTTGGCCGGAGTCATTGATTTCTAATTTATTTTCCATTCACAAAATGCCGCTGCCGGTCACTGACGTCACAGCTCGCCCGGTTTACTTGCGCGTGGACCAGGCGAGCTGTGACGTCAGTGACCGGCAGCGGCATTTTGTGAATGGAAAATAAATTAGAAATCAATGACTCCAGCCAAATCAACGTTGATTTTCAGGTTTGTTATGATATTACGCAAGTTTTTTGTTCAAGGTGTTCTATGCCTTTAACAGCATCAATGCTCTCAAAAATATTGCTTAGTATTTTTAAACTGGCAAAATGAGTTATTTTTCTATATCAACCCATGTTATTGAGTGATCCAACATGGTGTCGACTTTATCATGAAGTCATATACACCCTATACGTAAGGCAGATGACAATGATTGACGCGCACCAAACCATTGATTTATACTGGTATATTAAGTTGCAAGTTGCAGGCCTATATTATACATGCAATATTGTATCTTATAAGATAAGTTATTAAACGTTAAATTTTTGTGAAGATTTTTGTTTGATATACAGCTCCTCCCATAAAAAACTGCTTTGTTCATCCATGCTATAAGTCTTTGCATTTATGTTAAAGTCGACGCAATGTTAGATAACTCAATAACATGAGTGGTATAGGAAAATAAATCATTTTGCCTCAGTTTAAAACCACTGTGCAATATTTTTTAGAGCATTGGCCATTGATGCTGTATATATGTTGAATTAGTATCTCAAATATGTAAGAAAAATAATAAGAACCAAAAATTTTGACGATTTCCTAAAGAAAATGGACTTAAAAGAAGTTTTCCCTATGCTGAACAATGTTATTCACTACTCCAGTATGGACTCCAAGTGCATTAAATGTGACGTCATCCGCATACACCCTATATTATGCATTTATACGTATCAATTTTTGTATAATGGCAAGTAATAAGTAATGAGGAATGTAATAGAATAATTACTGAGCTGGTATGCAATTTTTTTAAATAATCAATTTGATTTTAAGTGAAATTTAAATTGTTGTTATTAAAATCAATGTAACTTCAAAACTCAATATAACTGTCAATAGACAACTTGCAATGAATTGTTTTTAATTGGCGAAACGTGTCAGTTTTTTTCAACACGTGTCAGTCGAATGATTTTTCCCTAAGAAATACATTTAAGATATTTAAATTTATTTTAAATAATTCGTTCATTGTTAATAGTCCATTCGAAGCGAAGCTACACCATTTTGGATCACTATAATTTTCATAGTATTAATTTTCACTTGGTTGTAGTTATTTTCTAATATATTATTGCGCTTTAAAGCATTACATTATGTTTATCATTTATATTGTTATTGACTTTTAATAATGACGTTTAAAAAAAAATAGATATCCTTAAATTATGCAATTTGCGTGACATATATACCCAACTGGTTGCATATATTCACTTTTCACAGGGGCTTTAGTAAATCTCTCTCTCTCTCTCTTTCTCTCTCTAAATTTTAATTTGCGTCAACTTTAAAAATGATGCGTCGTGAATTAATTCATTTACTTTATTTTCAGTAAAATAATCAATTACTTTATCGCTTTTAATTCATTTTAGTATAATTTTCCGTTCGTACAACATAAAAACTCTAGAAGCTACAAAAATCAATAAAATATCAAGATTTTTCCAGAGAAAATAACATTTGCTATTCATATATCTTTAAATTTTCAATCTCCATTAAAACTTCTTAAAAATTTAACCAAAGATTATTTTTTTTACAAATACGCAATTCGTATTTAATTTAAAACTAAAATATATTACTGGTCAAAATAAATACTTTTCACCTATTGGTTATTCCCTAAGGAATATCTACCTATGAGAATACTTTAAAATCCCTATAGAGTATATACACCAATACAAAATGTTCTCCAATATGGGGCGTGGTTTAATGGATAACCAACTTTAGATCCCTATAGAGAAGGCGGGTTCACCAAAGGGGGTGGTTTATTTAAGGTTTTGAAATTTTAGCGCCGGCGCTTTATCTTTTGCTCCACCTTCCCATGAGATTTTGAAACGAGAGAAGGAAAAAAAAAGTGAGAAAGGATCAATACTATGGTACTCAAACTTAACGTTGTTCACCGAATGTTCTCCGAAATACGTTTTTTTTTAACTCTTTATATATATTTTTTTCTTATACTGCAATGTTTTCTGCTATGCGGTGTTTTTCTTCCTTTCCTTTTACATTTTATAGATTTTTGTGTCTAACGTTTTATATAGAATTATTAGCAAAGAAAATGTTCATTATACTTCTTTATAAAATGCTCCTTTTTACTATATAAGAGGTATTTTTAGAAAAATGTAAATTTTTTATATCTATTATTTATTTCAATAAACTTAAGTTACTTGTTTTTGCTGCGTAAATAAATTGATTTCTTTTTGTTATATTTTATACCGTAGTGAGTAGAGACAAACGAATATCGAAATATCGAATATCGCATTGTAGTGAATATCGTTTTTTTTTTTTTTTTTTTTTTTTTATTTTTTTTATGACGATTACTGCGCAAGTTTTTTTTATGATTAAATTACTTCTACTGACTTTATGTTCAAGAAAATAAAAAAATTATGCAACATTATCAAAGTTTTTTCTTTTTCTTTTTTTTTTAAGCATATAAAATACAATGTAAATACTGAATCACTATCAATGAAACACTATTTTCTGAGCACCAAAATAATTATATTGCTTTTTTTCTTTGGTGACGTAACCAATCAAAAGCGCTGTAAAACGGCAATGTAAACTCTTCAATTCTCATCCTTTAACATTGCAGTACCA